>JAEIIM010065142.1:0-18450 GCA_018874515.1 Drosophila greeni | reverse complement strand
GGGGGGGGGAGGGGAGTGGGCCAGGAGTCGGGGGTCGGGCTCTGGTTGCCCTTTTTACATTTGTATTTATGGTCAGGCCAAGAACACAGCTCTAGTTCGGCGAAAAACAAAATTGGCATTGATACACTGAGGTCAAAATGTGTAATAATTGCATATAATTTGGTGAGAAAATAATTGGGGAACTTAAGGATATAAATTATATTTAAAAAATTGTAACTGTTACGATCCTTGGAAATAACAAAATAAAAACTAAAATTTATAGACCTAAAGCTAACTTATCGGCATTAGCAACAAAGACTCTGTTCCTGTACATTAAATTCCTCTCCATCTATATTAAATGCCAGACTTATCTACAACTTTTTCTAGCCGTGTTCCTAGGGCACTTCATATTAAGACGCGGACAGCAGACAGACGGACTTGAGTTCGTTCCCATTCTCACGTTCATTCCCGGGCTGTGTCTAGGTCTCCGTCTCCGTTGCCGTCTCTGGAGCTGCCTTCGCCTCCGCCTCCGACGGAGCTGTCTGACTGAGTGCCCATTAGACGATGACGAGTGGTGGGGAGTGGTGGAGTTGGTGGGCGGTGGGCCGTGGAGGTGGCTGGGAGGTTGTTGCCCGGGCGGCTGCCACATCCTGTGGGCCGCGCGTTTATCTATTTAGACGCTTTTAGTTACGGTTTTGGTTTCCCGAGAGGTGGCGACGGCCGTGAGCGCCGTTCGAATTGATTTCACTATCCACCCACCCGAAGCCAGCCCTCCGCTGGCTTTGTTTGCCCCCAGAAAGTATTTTTATTTCTTTTCATGCTTATTGGAATTTTATTATCAGCTCATATAAACGCAATAAAAGGCTGATATACGCTTGTATGTGGATCAGGCCAGGGGAATCTGCGTACTTACCGAAACCCGAGACGACAGTTTCCAGTTTCCCATTTCCCATTTCCCGTCTCCCCTTTCCCGAAATGAAAAGTTTGCGCTTGTTTTTTTGCCTTGAAATATTTTCAGTTTCGCTTTATTTATTTGAAGTATTCTTATTCTTCCTGTTTGGTATCGTACTTTATTGTTGTTATTCGCTATTATTACGTTTATTAGCTATGGTAATTATTCTTGAAATAGTTTGCTTTCCTCAGAGCTTAGCCTACGTCTCATTAGTTTCATAATTCTCATAATTTCTCTAGAAAAAAAAAAAAAAAATAAACACACTTGCTCTCATTGCTTTAAAATAGTTTTCCCATCAGTTTTCCGTTTCCGTTTCGCTAATGTTAGATACATATGAGTATATGCTTAATTGGTACAGAGATCTGGCTACGTGTATATGTCCTTGCCGGTGATTATGCGGCGGGGTCTTAAGAGTACGCTATATCCTTCACAAATTAACGATAACGATAACAGATAACAATTCAACGCCTCGGAAACTCAGGCTGCACTTTCGATAAATCAACATTAAGGTGTGTTGTGGAGAGTTGTGGTGTGTTCTGGAGTGTTGTTGTGTGTTGTTGAGCATTTTGGAGAGTCTTTGTAAAGTTGTGGTGTGTTCTGGAGTGTTGTGGACTATTTTAAGAGTCTTGTGGTGTGTTGTGGTGTATTGTTGAGTATTTTGGAGAGTGTTGTGTAAAGTTGTGGTGTGTTCTGGAGAGTTGTGTAAGAGTGTTGTGGTGTATTGTGGTGTATTGTGGTGCTGAGTACAAGTTCCTCATTCACCGATTAGCTATAATTAATAAGCGTTTTCTTTGGAAGAACCTAACTTAGGAGGCTTTCGCACACTGATCAGAAAGTAGAGCCGTTTCCTTAGTCTTAGTCTAAGCTTAGTCACTAGCCACTAGAACTCTATGCTTAGCCTAAAGACAAAAAAAAAAACACCAACACCAACACCAACAAACAAACACACTCCGAGTCACGCAAACATGCACACCGAAATACACTGGAGTTCTTAGGAAAGTATAAAAACAGTTGAGCTTGTCCATGGAGGGTTCCATGGCGTCCATGGTGTCCATGGTGGCCATGGAAGTGGGAGCCGGGCACCGCCTAAGCCTAAGTACACATAATCCGAGCTTACGGCTACACAATATTCATTCATATCATATATGGAATCTGTATAAAGTACTACACATGTAGGAGTAAGTATCTATCAATTATTTGTCACATAGAAACAGTTAAGAGGACGGCTGTTGAAAGCACGGACCAAAGGACGAGGCCGAGGCCCACAGACGGGGGGCTGGCCTCGATGCCCGGCGGGAGCTGGCCTCGGTCCTGATCCTGGTTGAGAGCAGGGTGACTACTCCGCTCTCCCCGGGCCAGATCCCGGGGGCATCGACTGTCGGGGGCTCCGGTCTGTTGGGGCGGGTCGGGGACTTGGTCCGTGTTTCAAAAAACTCTGTTTTGATATTACCCTAGGCCTACGATGGGTATATACGCTATGTTCGGTCTTCAGCTGGAGCTCCTCTCCCCGCTCGTTGCTTCTAGCAACGCTCTACGTACCCTGATTCCCTCCCGTCTTCTGATTTTCGTTCCTGCTTTGCATCGTGGCTCCTGGCTCCTCCTCGGTACTATCTGATATAGGTAACGAATACATTCCCGACGTACTAGGTACGCCGCTGCTTAGGCTAATTCCTAGTCTACGTGTCTAGCCTAGGTACGACCTCTGGGTTTTAAATGCGCTTACATCGTGTCCTTTGCCCGTATATATATATGCACTATATCGCTATATAGTATCTGTTGTAGCTACTTGAACTGAAAGTCGAACGGAAAGTGCTTTGTAAGCGGGGTGGCATCGGGGTCGGGGTCCCTCGAATTCTCGTTTTGATTTGTGGGGCTCATTTGGTTTGTGTGATGTCTGCTCGTGTCTGTGTGGCATATAATTCCCAACGGGTTCTGTCCTGAACGATAACAAGGCAGTCAATCGATAAATGCTAGTTTGAATTCCAGGGAAACCCATTGTGTGTGCAGTGTGCGAGTGTGTGAGTGTGTGTGGTAAAGGACTCTGACCTCGAGGCCCCGCTTGCTACCTAGCCTATTCCTAGTCCTAATCCTAACCGATATAGTAACTAACTAACTCTAGGCACCGACACCACGTATCGATATGGGAGCTTCCCCTTAAGGATATGCTTTCTTCTAGGCTTACTCACTAGCTTCTCTGGATCCGGGGGCAGGATGGGGTGGCGTGGGTGGGTGTAGCTTGCTGCTCGTGATATGTGAGAGGTTCGGGAGCAGCTTACAAAAACACTACTACGTCTGTTTTGTTAAAGCGAATCGTATCTTAAGGTGCTAGCTGATCCTATAACCACAACTTACGGCTACAAAAGTTGGGGTGAGTTTAGCGTGGTCTAGTGGGGACTCGGGACTTGGGGCTTGGGTCTCGGGGGTTAGCTAAGTTTTAATTGTTTAAAATTGTACCTATCCTACAGCTCGTAATGCGCTCTATGTACAGATCTATTTACATAAGTAGCTGAACTCGTGCTTACTGCTAGGGGGAAACAACCCAGGAATCAAACCCAGAAACTGAGACTTAACTATAACCCAATGCCTAATTGAGTGGCGGGCTGAGATCCTTGGTGCGTCGATTGCTTGCTTTTGGCACACATCTCTCCTCCTCAACTCTTGAATGAGGAAGCTCTGCGTCTTCATCTTCATCTTCATCTCCATCTTTAACTCCTTCTCAATCTCCATCTCCTTCTGCACTTCCTTTTGCCACATCCTGGTTGCTATTGCTTTTGCTATTGCCGCATTCAATCACCCCATGTGCATGATCTTCTTGAAGGCCTTCCGGAACTCGGGGTTGAAGATCGTGTAGATCACCGGGTTCACGAAGCTGTTGATGTAGCCCAGCCAGGTGGTCAGCATGTAGGCGGTGAGGCCCGGTCGGCAGTCTTTCTTGAACTTGGCGCACATGGCGTCCATGATGTTGCAGCTGAAGAAGGGCAGCCAGCAGAACAGGAAGACACCTGTTTTCGTGGGGGGTTAAATGGGAATAGGGTTGGTTAAATAACAAACCAAGACCCAGACCAATAACAAAACCCAGACCTTAAGCTAAACCCTTGAACTTACCCAAAACAATGGCCAGCGTTTTGGTGGCCTTGCGCTCCTTTTTGGCCGACGATTTTTCGCGTTTCTTTTTCGAGGCCTTGTGCACCTTGTATATCGTGAATCTAGGGACACGCAAGGATAATAAGCCATGGTAAATTGCATTTTCCGAGTGGAGCGGGGGAAAGGCCAAACTCCGGTTACTAATAACTGTAATTAGGGGCGACGTGGGCCATTACTCACCTTGACGCCTGCGAGTTCTTCTTATCCTTGCGCGAGGACGTCTTCGATGTGGTCGATAGCGTTGAGTCGTTGCGTGCCAAAGTCATGGCCTCCTGCACCCCGTACCGGACAAAGGACAATGGCTTCATGGCGACGCTGCGAACGGAAGCCGGCACAGAAAAAAGCCGCAGAAATGAGTACGCAATCTTGGCCAGGAAAACTAAGGTATTATGGCAATATTTTCAGACTTCAGATTGCTAGTTTTCTGCTAGGGGGAAGGTGCGAGTGTTGGGGATTGGGTTTCGGGTGGATTGTGCTTCTAAGACATGCTCCCAGGTGTGATTGGGGGACTCGCAGGACCTCTAGCTAGGCTACATCTACTCAGGCTGAAAGACTGAGGCCAAATACCTGGAGTTATCGACACCGACTGACCTGAGGGCCGGCTCGCCGCGCTTCGGCGAATCGTCGGCGGTGTTCCGGCGGCTGCTCACGCTCGACCGCTGCAGGGTGGCGCCGCTGGGCAGCGGACTGTCCGGCGGGGAGCCGCTGCTGGCCGGCGCTGCTGAGATTACGGCGGAGGCGGGGCCGGTGGAGCCAGCGGCCATGCCCACGCCTGCAAGGACATCGTCAACGTTTGAGGCTGCATAACCAGAATCATGATTACCATTCGGATCGGCGATGACCAGCTGCGGCTGTGTGGTGATCTGGGCCACAACGCTGCTGTGGTGCAGAGTATTCCAAGGGGGTGGCGTAAATCAATCGATAAAGGACATCCAGGCATCGGGATAACAGGGAGCAGCAGAAAAAAGACAGGAAATCGGGGCGCAATGTCAATTAAAGGCAAAGGCAAGATTGAGTTTTAATTAAGTGACGCATTAATTGAATTATTCAGATTTATTTTTCCCCCTGGGGAAAACCCTCCTTCCACTCTCCACTCTCTCTTTCAGCATCCGTTCGTCCTGTCATTAATGGTTTCATTTCGTGTCCTTATTGGATTAAGCCTGCCATCAGGATGCTAATTGACGCGCTTAACGCTCGCACTCAATGGCGGTTTTGGCCAGGACACGAATCAGATTTGGTGTGTGGAGTGTGAACAGGGCCAGGACCGGCAGGAGCGAGTGCATGTGCCACGGCAAGTGCTCCTTTTATGCCCACAATTGAGTGGCGCCGTTGCGGAACGAGGCCAGCAATTAGATTGACAATTTTGGAGCTGCCTTGCCAGGAGCCTTGCAACCTGCAACCTGCAGCCTGCTGCCTGCAGGCCACTCAGCAGAAACAGACTCCGGACTGGCTTATCTATTACGTGCCTGTGGCACGTGCCAGGTGCCCCGGGTGGCCAAGGATGCGAGTGGATTCCCAATTCGCTGAGCCCCCAACTTTTCGCAGGGCCATCGCAGATAGTGGCCCAGGCCAGGCACTTATCCCTAATGGATATTATTAAATAGTGCACCTAGTTTATTGTTAATTTAAATAAAGATTGCACAAAGGAGCTTCTAGCTGATAAAGAAAACAATTTCTAGCAAAAATCCCAGCTGCAAGGAACCAATTTGCAGCTAATACATCAGGTTCCTCTACGGCGTCTACTCACTTGCCCGTCTCCTCGACAACGGTGGCCAGCATGAACTCGGTGGACTTGTCGTTCACTATGACATGGCAGTCATCGATGTCCGGCGAGATGGCGTTCTCGTCCTCCTCCTCGTTCGAGCCGCTGGCCGTGTTGGTGGCCGGCTCGTCCGGCATGATCCTGCTGGCGTGTCGGCTGCTGTCCAGGGCCGTCTCCGCCAGGCGACGGGTCTGGGCGATGTTCTCGATGACGCTGCCGCCCGTCAGCTCCGAGAGGTGGGGCTTCCTGGCCGCCCGCTGCTTCCTCGCCCGGCTGCGAAGGGCCTACAAAGAGGGGAGAGTAACGAAAGGGGTGTAAGAGCCAGGACATGCTGCGCTTGCAACCTCCGGATATTCCGGATATTCGCCCCCAGTCAGCAGTCAGAAGTCAGCAGCTAATGTGAGCAAACAAAAAAGTGAACTGATGACTCCTCCTGGGGCAGGGATTGCAAATTGTGAATTGTGCAGGAGTCAGCAGGGATCAGCAGGATATTGATTTCACTCGTCAAAATCCGATTTTGATTGGCTGCGGTTTGAGTGCTTAGCTTTTTTATTTTTTTCAAGACCAATTAGGAGAGTATTAACTTAAAAAAGGTAGTCAGACTTTAGAGTATAAATCTAGGTTCTATTCATAGAATTCCTTTAATTAATTTATCTTTTCCTCCTTTTTTTTTATGGTTTTCCAGACTCACCTTAAATATGTTCCAGTACAGAAACACCATGATGATGCAGGGTATGTAGAAGCTGCTCAGCGAGGAGTACAGGATAAAGTCGGCGTTGTAGAAGGCGCACACGTCCGGCTCACGGTTGGGCGTGTTGTTGAGGCCCAAAACTATCGGCGAGCCGATAGCAGCCGATATGGCCCACACCAGCAGTATCGTAAGGCAAACGCGGCGGCTGTTTTTGTGCTTGGCGTACTTTATTGGCTGCGTCACAGCGATGTATCTGAGGATGACCCCAAAGGTCAAGATCTGGCTTTAGTATCTTACCAAAGACCACACTCACCTGTCTATGGAGATGGCAACTAAGTTGAATATCGATGAAGTAGAACATATCACATCCATGGCTATATAGAAATCACAAACGACATCAGGCAGGGCCCAGGCTCCATTTACCTGTTAAATGGCAGAGAGGTGAGCTCAGTTCATTTGCTGTTTTTGGTAAGAAAACCCCTGCCATCCCCTGCTCATATATCAATAACAATATTTTCCCATTTTCCCTTTTGCTGCCGCAAATTAGTTTTAGACTCTATCTCTCCATGGACATCTCGCAGACAGACTCCATAAAAACCTCAACAAAAACGCAAGGAATTTCCCAGGCCAAACAATTTGTAGCACACAAAGCACATAAAAAAGAGAAGAGGGGACTGGGACTGACATGGCCCATACCCCTACCCCCTGCCAGCTCCGATCGGTTTGCCTTTAAAATAGGCAAACACACGACCTGAAACCCGAGGCTCATCCGCCAGGAGTGTAACATATTTGTGCACACGCAGGTCCTGCTGCTGCTCCTGCGGCTGCTCCTGCTCCTGGGAAAGTCAAGCATAGAAATGCTCAAAAATAGCTGAGAACCGTGGCCGGGGCTAAGCGAGCATAACAAAAGTTGAGCTCCGGACTAGAAAGGAGGAGAGTGGCAAAAAGTTTTCGATATATATAAAGACATACGCACGACTGCTCGCCCTGCCCCCCCTGGGAGTCCTCACATACGTGCCAGGACCTTGGTTTTTTACAGCTCTTTCTCTGCTTTCTGGGACTTCCTGTCGTATACGCAACGTGGGCCATTGTCAGGCACATTGCGTATACGCCGCGTACGCCTGCAGCTGAACTATAATTTATAATGTGTTTTTGGGTATTGGAAGCATAAGTGTATAAACGAATAAAAAGAGAGAGACTCAGACGGAGACTCAGACTCTCTGCGGCTGCTGCTGCTGTCATCTCCCAGCCATTGTTGTGTGGCGCCAAAAGTTTCCGGCATCGATTAGGGTTCGAGCAAGAGGAGCCAGTAGCCACATTGCCACGGAGATCTGTGCATTTATTATGTATACTTAATGGGTTCTTCTCGCAAACAAATGTAGCATTTGTCGAATTATTTATGGCTTAATCTTGGAAAGTTTGCCTTGAATTGGTTTCCCCTTGATATTCGTTTCGTTTTCTTCGACTTTCCCTGGGCAAGCTGCAGGCTTCATTGAATTTTTTAATATTTTTCCAAACCTATTTCCCCCCCTGCACAGACCCCCGCCGGGGCGGAGTCTATTCTGCTTTTTGGGTATTGTGTAAGCGATTTCCAATTCAGCGAAAGTGTCTCTCCCCGCCGAGGTCCTGCGAGTCCTGCTGCCCGAAAATGTTCAATTTATGTATATTGTGAGCATAAAGGCATTTAAAGTCAGCTGTCGGTCGTCCTGCTCTCCACCACCTCTAGGTCCTTTTCTTTTTTTGGCTTCTGGTTTATTTTAGAGCAGGAATAGCTAGAGAATGGAGAATGGAGAATATCCTTCGACCCTCTGCCCCGTTGTTTGTGTGCGGTTTCTGCAGCAGGGCATAAAATAAATAAATTTATCTATTTGCACAGTCAAAGGCGAGCGCACACACAAAAACCCGAAGGGACAAAGCGTCCACATCCACATCCACATCTCGCTTCCCGCTCATCTGCAGGATTGCTTCCCGACAATGGGTGGCAGCAGGACTGGAGGCCCTGGAGGCTGGAGGACATACACGCAGGCAGACAAAGGCAAACAAACAGACAGACAAACAAACACACGTAGCATTTTGATAATTGAGCTTCTGGTTTTTATAGTTTGCACGCTGATACGGCGGGCGAGCCAAAGGATATCCAGGATGTGTGTCTAGCTGGGGGTCGATCCAACAGTATTCCTTTCGGCTTATCCAGCAGGAGGGGCCAGTAACTATTTGTACAAATCAGGGAAGCACACTCGAGGTCCTTGGGGAGTCCTCTCAACGCCCCGAGTAAGTCTGTGTGCATATGGACTCAGCTGTCTATAATATCGGAAGGTGAGTTAATCAGTTTTAGGGAGGAAGAGTATTAATTTAGCAGGGGAAACAGGTATTAAAAGGGAGCTACTTTACTGGCCTAAACAGTGATTAGAATTATAGCTTAGACTTCTTTATAGGTTGAGTTAAAATATATGCTTTACATGACTATACCTTTTACATTTTAAGAAACTCAAAATCTAGATAATAATTCCAAATAAAAATATGATTCAGCTCAAAGCGATTTAACTGGACCATCCTCATAAATTTCACAATTCCCCACAGCTTCCAATAATTTTCCCCCATTTTTAATTAAAAAAAAGAACCCTGGTCCGAGCTCTGGAGTGTGCTGGCCAAGCCAGGACCTTGCTGCGCACTCAACACTCAACAAGTTCGAGTCGAAGGACGCGTTAATTAGCCGCCATTACGGCAGGATCTCCTCGGTCCTCCTCCGCCGCCATTCGCTGTGCATATTTGTTTGTTTGTATTTGCTTATAAACATTTGGCAATGGCAGGTGACGATGCCTCCTTGTGGCTGTGGGTGTATCCTGGCGTATCCTTGGCTGTGGATGTATCCCAGTGCGAGAGTGTCTATGTGCCTGCTGCCATTTCCTTTGCGCCCGTCAATTGCGCATTTTATTTACCAGTCTCGATTTATTTTATTTTATTTTATTTTTACTCGACTCTCCTCCTCTCTCTGCCAGCCTGCTTTTATTTTTCCCTGAGTGCTTTCCGAGTGCGAGGCGGCGGAAGTAATGAAGCGGAAGCGGAAACGAATTACTTTGTAGCAGTTGCTGGGGAGCCTTGACCTTGCCCCGGCAGGCGGCATGTGCGTGTGTTTTCAATTTTATGCATCTTGCCAGGATCCCGAAAAGGACCCAGAGAGAGAACCCAGAAAGGACCCCGGGCCCTGACGCACGTGTCGCACATTGTGCGTCCTCTCCGGTGCTCATCTAGTCCCCGCTCCAGATCCTGATCCTGCGCTCCTGTGGCTGCTCCTGCTGCTGCTGCTGCTGTTCCCCGTTTTTTGGCTATTAAAAGTTTGACGGCCCCGGGCATCACTCAAATTGTTAGTGACTTGAAAGTGGCCCCAAAAATGTTCATCCGAGCAGCAGCCCAGCGGCGGCATCATCATCATCATCATCAGGGGCAGGAAAAACTGCTGGAAAACACTGGAAAAACTTCTCCTAAATATCTGAGTGACAGGTGGAAAGAGGAAAAAGAGAGGAGCTTCCATTATACTGTTATTCCAGGAAGATAGTGCCTTGTTTATCGACAGGTAAGAAGAGTCCTGGAGTGCAGCTGTGTCAGGATGTACTTCCTCCTGAACACAGTTGAACTTCCTGGGAATAATTTCCCTAAAATTTGCCTAGTATAGGCATAGAATAGTCTCGATCTCTGCTTTCCCGTTGCTTTCCCGATTATCCTGGCCATCCTTTTCCCATTGGCAAGTCAATTAGGAGCCCTCGAGAGGGCAGCTTCTCCCTCCTTCAGAAGTAGGGGAAACCTGGGCCTAGATCTGCAAAACGCGTGCCAGCCATTAAAAGCTTTTTAAAATTAATTATAAAACCGAAAGTAGACACAGAAAATTTCCCAAATAAAGCGCACACAGGACCTGACAAACCCTTTTCTGGGTCGTCCTTCGAGGGTGCGTCCCTCGCTCCGCCTCTTGCCACAGTATATATATACTATATATATATATATTTATTTTTTTGTTTGCCCCGGCGAATTTAACTTCAAACAGATTTTTGATACTTCAGTGGGCAACCGCAGGGGGCAGGGGGCGTGGCAGGTCGGGCATGCGTAACAAATTGTGAACATTATGCGGTGCAGATAATAGTTGCCAATGTGTACCGGCCAAGTTAAGTGGCAAGTTGAGAGGGAAAGTTTCCCTGATTTGGGTTCTCGCTTCTCTGGACAGCTTCATTATCGTCTCATTAGAGGCCCGTGATGTGTGTCACAACTTTGCCATTCGATTCGGGTCAAAGGTGACACCACTACAGGTGGGTATACTATATATTTTTAGTTCCGGCCACCGAACTCTTTCTTAAAGTCATGACATCCAGCTGAGCCCTGAAGGGGGTCTTAATCTGTCACAAATACCCAGAATTAAGTGACAGTTTCGGATGACTTTAAAGGGAGTTTGGGGTCATGAAAAAACGAAGAGGATCCTTTCTCAGGGGAACAGGGAAATGTCTTGGAGCTCTTCAGGAACCATATGGATAACTTACATATTTATTAAATGGCTTCAAACTTTATCATTCGTATTGGGTAATCGGAATGTTCTTATTTTTGTTCAAAAAATATTTTATTTCCCAAAAACTCGACCTATTTCCACTTCTCCCAAGAAAACCCTAGCTGAAATTTAAGTTTCACTCTCGATTAATATGTTTTTCGAGAGCTGCCAGAGCGTGGGAAATGGCTGGCGAATGCGTATATCCTTGGCCGCTAATCGAGTTATCCCTGCAGCCTTTTTTCCTAACAGGGTTTTCCCGGCCTTGTCAGCTGCTGTTGTTGTTGTTTTGGAGATGATAAACGAGTCAGCGCCAACGAGTTTAGTTGGAAAGCGATAAAGCCGAGGAAAGCGGGCCAAATTGGCAAAGCTGTCGGGAGCCGAAGCCAGAGGAGGAGCAGGAGAAGAGCAGGATCTGAAGGAGGAGCAGGAGAAGGAGCAGGAGCTGGAGGAGGAGCTCGAGCCAGGATCTGGAGCCAGAGCCAGGACCACAGCCAGGACCTAGGCTATCTCTATGCGTGGCTGCATCTATCTATCTCTGTCTGGAAGTATGCCATAACATTTGGCTTTTTATGAATTTTCATAATTTGGCGACTGCTTAGCATAAAAATGTCACAGCGGTTGCAGAAAACAAGAAAAAAATGCTGCTCAGGATTGCCCCGGCTCCTGTTTTTTGGCCATCTTTCGCTGATCCTGCTGCTCCTTAGTCCTGGTCTTTGGTTTTATGCCCCCCGTGTGTGTTTGTGTGTGTGGGAGCGCCCCTTTTTGCCTATTTTATGGCTGCCATAAAAGTTTACTTAGTGGCCGGGCATGCAAGCCAGCGAGAATCCCGCCGAAAAGAAGCCGCAAGGACGCAGGACGCAGGACCCCGAACCAAGGCGCGTAAAAGTCATCAAATAATTTGTTTATGTCGCCAAATGCTGCAGTCCCGCGGCTGGCAGCCATTTCCCTTTAATATTTCATGTACATAAAGTGCGGCAGGGAGTAGGAGGAGTTGCAGCAGCAGGAGTTGCAGCAGCAGCAGGAACAGGAGCTGCAGCAGGGCATCGGCACAATAAATTGCCGGGAACAGGTCCTGAAAACTCGACACTTGCCAGCTGCAATTGAAAAACAAGACCTAGTGGAGGGTTACACGGGGGAAAATGGGGGAGAAATAGGAAGGATTTTTCCGATAAAGTTTCCTAGAACTTAGGTGAGGTTAACCCTCCTAGAACTTAGATTTTAAAAATAATTTTAATGCTCTTTTAATTGTGGTAAAGTAAAGTGTTCCTTTTTGATTTTATCTATATTTTTTCCGGGTTAATTAACTATTTTTTGTAGTAATTAAATTTGTATTTTCTTTTATTTTTTTAGCTCTTAAAATTAATTAATAATTTCGTATAATAAATATGTTCTGATTTACTAAGAACCCCTGACGCTCTCTGTTACCCCTTCTCCTTTTTTAATTTTTGTAGACCTCCTCCTCACCAATTTCTCTAAGTGTATTGCAGCAGCCGTAGACCATTTTGCTGCGTTGGTAATAAAGTTACCGTTGCCCCGGCAACACGGCAATACAGCTAGGAGCAGGAGGAGCAGGCGAAGGCTGCCCTGAAAGCCAAGGAGCAGGAGCAGAAACAGGAGCTGGCGAAGGCGAAGGCGACTATTAAACGAGTTTCGCATACATTTTCTTACGCCAAGCCGACAGACAAAGTTAATTGAACTGGCTGCTGCCGTAATAGACATATATATATATACATATATATATATATACACTGGGGAAAAAGGGGGTGCCAGGGCAGAGGCTCCTGGCCAAGTGACTGCCACTTGATGCTGTTGCTCCGCCTGGTCTCTTGGCCCTATCACTGGCACAGGGCAATTAATTGACTTATTTATTAAGTTTATTGTCTGCCGGGGGTGTATATATATATGTGAGTATGTGTATGTCCTTGGGTGAGTGTGTGTGTGAGGAAGAACCTCCCCCTTGATGGCCTCCTTCGCGCCGTTGTCATTGTCGTAACAATTTTAACGTTTTTGTGCGCCATTTTTAATAGCCTCGGACCCTCGCTCCCAAAGCCCAACATGATGCTTATTTATATATACAAAAATACAAACATAAAATATATATATATTATATAATATAATATATATCATTATATATTATATATCCTATATTATGTACACATGTGTCTGTTCCCAACTCGAGATTTTCCCAGCTGCTTATTTTCAGCGCCAACAAATTAGTTGTCATTAGCGTCAAGGGAAATTTTATTTTGTGACGACTTTTCCAGCCCCCGGAGCCTGGGATATGGGATATTTATAAAGCCATCTGCATGGAAATGGTAATATAATATTTTCACTTCTCTTCCCCACCAAACATCCGGCAAGAAGTGTGTTCCGCTCCGCGCTGATTGAATCTTTCTTCTGGCTGGGACCGTGGCCGGAGGGGGTTTTTTGGCCAAATCAAAATCTGTGTTAATTATTCAAGGGCCAAAAAAAAAAGAAGAGAGGCAAGGAAAATGCGACCAGAAACCAAAAGCTGCGGTCCATGGTCCCTCATCCGGGCCGGAAGTGCGCGCTTAAGCTCGCATGCGTGCCGGGAGGGGGAACCACCGGCGACAGGAAGGGCACAGGACAGGCAGCCGGGAAGCTGGAGAAGATTGCAAGCCATATTTTTGATAGCAAACCATTTAGCGAAAGGGCCAAAAACCCCTCCCCCCCCCAGGATTCCCCTCATCCGCTCATCCGCTCATCCTTTCGAGCAGCTAAAAACTTTCTGCCGGCGGCCAATTTCATGCTGTTGGATTATTTATTTGAATTGATGTGCGGCCTGCGGTTCCGTGTGGTTCGCTGGCTGACAGGGATTTATATGAACACCCCAAACACACACCCCGCACACCCTGAACACCCCTCCTAGCTGGCACACACACTTACACTAACCACACCAGAGTGCTGGCAACAAAGCGCTCTGCCTGCTTTTGGGCGCATTCAAGTTGGCTTAGTCAACAAATTGTTGCTGCTCCCCCCGAAGGAGGTTGACTGGGGGTCAGGTCACTGCAGCAGTCTGCACTCAGCACCCGGCACTCGGCACTCGGCACTGGGCTGTCTGTAGTCCTGTTGTCCTGCAGTCTGCAGGCATCACATAAATACCCAGACAGGGGCATCATCAGGGATGGCAGCGATAGTGAGTAGGAATCTAAGGGGATTGTGGTAGGTTTTGGATAGTTTAAAGTAGGTATTACTATAATTATTAATAATTTGAGAGAGAAATTGGTTAAAGAACCTTCTCTTTCCAAGTATACCCATGTAATACTAAAGATATCCTGCGATACATCGTCTCTGATTTGAGGTACCATCGCCAGAACTGCCTCGCTTTTTGGCTGTTTGCTGCTGGCTCTGGCTGCTGCCTGTTTGCTTAGCCACTTGCAGGCACTTTGGCAGCAGCATCGCCGCCGAGCCACAGCTCTCTATTTGCTGTTCAAGTGGCTGACGGGAATGCAGGCTCTAACTCTGGCTTTTGAGTCCAAAGTCCCTGCCCAAATAGGGGAACCGGGAACTGGGACTGAGACTGGGTCACCCAGAACCCGGGACAGTAATGAGCCCGTCCTGTGAGCGGCACTTAAGCCAAGGGCCAAGCATTTCCCAGCAACCTTTTAAATGGCCATTAAAATTAAAAAACTTTACGCCCAGCACAGTCCTTTCCCCCAAAGCTTCGTCCTTCATCCCTCGCTGGTTCTGACCTGAGGGAGGGAAAACTCTTTTTATTGCCTGCCACATGGCAACAGTTTTCGTGTAGTTTTTGGCCAGTGAGCAGGTGAGTGGACCACGCCCCCGACCCCACCCAGTTTGTAGTTTTATTTTCCGTCCCGTAGTGATAAATGCTGCCTCCTCCATCTGCCGCACATTCCGGCGAATTCCGAGAATCATTGCGGGCGAGTTTAAAGTTGCAGCAGCCACGCAGCCAGGAGTTTGCGAATTTTTCACGTTTCCTGTTTTCCGTTTCCCAACACCTACACTTGTTTTTACTGAAGCTGGGTTTTTCCAGGAAATCCAAAGCCCAAAGCCAAGGTCTTTTAGACCAGCGATCGAAACATAACGATGTGGGGATCCCAGGGATGTCCAGGTTTCTACTTTAAGCTTAGATTCTTTTATAAGCTATTTAAAGCTGGAATATTTCTTTAAAAAAGCAGTTTCCTATGGAAAGTCAAAGCATAAAGACGTCTTACTGCTGAGATTATACTTTCAGTTAAAAGCACCTTTAAAACAAAGGATTTTTCTGGCTCTAGCAAGTCACTGGTGATACCCCAAAAAGGTCAAAGGGAGCTGCCTGTCTGGAACACTCTCCTTTTATATTCCCTTTTTTTATACCCCCCAGTCTGGTTTTAAATACATTTCAAAACGCATTTAACACAATTTGAATGTCAAGATTCGCGTGAAATATATTTAGAATGAACTGCCATTACCCTTCGGAACCCGCTGACGTAAATCCAAGGAGCCTCCTTTGGAAACACCGAAACCAGTCTGGTGCCGGGGCAACCCAAAGCCATGGCTCCATGCCAGAGAGAGGTTGACGACACTCTTGGCCTGTCACTGGCACAACTCTATTTTTAGGCCTCGCACAAAATATGATTATTTCCAATGGAGGAGCAGGGCTTTGGGGTTTTTCCTTTTTTTCCTAAGAGCCTGCCGCTGCGTCAAATGCTGATTAAGTGCCGTTATCGCCGCCGCATATCCGGCTGCCACCGCTCGAGCCCCTTGCCCTCCCTCTGCCCCTCTCCCCCTCTAACCGGAAGCGGGAGCAGGTCCAAGACCATTGACAGTCGCCCCATTCCTTTTTTGGTGGGCTTGAATCAAGTGGCTCGAGTGGCCCAGTGGCCGAGTGGCCCAATGTGAGTGTGTGATTGTGTGTGTACATTAATCAGATTATTTATTTTTTTTGCCCTGAATTTATGGCAATTTCTGTTGGCTCTTTACGGTCTACTCGAGGGGAAGAAGGAGGAGGAAGGAGCAGAAGCAGCATCATCACGACCTATGAGTGCCTGGCAGAGTAAATGCAGGCTTGAACGATTGACAATTGCCATTTAAGGCTGTTTTCCCAGCACTTCACATTGCTCATACGCCCTGTAGGCCAGCGAAATAAATTTCAGAGTAAAGCAGTTCCAAGGGTAGGGCCTTTAAAAAAGGATAAATTCCCACAAATAAAAAGGAAGGAAGGAAGGGGTTCCCAGAAATTTTTAAGAGGCTTGAAGCCGTAGCTTGAACTCTCAGCTTGTAGGCCTCTATAAAACGGGCATTACCTCTACCAAAATGTTCGATGCATTACCTTGACCCGCTCTGGCCACACTAATACCGCTCAGCCAGGCTTCTAGCTCCCAGGATTTTAGGAACCGAGGCTCCCTGGCTCTCAGGCTCCCAGGATACCAAGGCTCCCTGCCTTCCAAGCTCCTCTGCCCCTGCAAAAGTCAGCTCGAAAGCGTTGGTCAAGCTGCATACAAAAGCAATTAACAGCGGCACCAAAAAACAGGACACAGAGAAAGAGGTCCTGCCGCTGGAAAACCGATGTGGATGTGGATTTCGAAGGGGAGAAAGAGCAGAGAAAAAGAGCTAGAGAGACTCTTCCATTCCCAGACAGAGAGCAAACACAATTCTGATAAGATTAGGACCCTGGACATGGAGCAGGCAAGCAGGCTAAAGCTACTCCGACTTGCCGGGATTATGCACAGCGGGAAAGTCTAGTAAACTTTGAATTGAGATCTTGCAGGAGTTAAATTTTAATATCAAAAAATATTTAAGGGGTTTTTTGGGGGAATTATTACATCCTGCCTTACAATGAATGTATTTTTAAGTGTGTTGAATACTCCCTTTACTATTCCCTTTACTAACCCCTTTACTTATCCCTTTATTCTTTCTCTTTTCACCCAAAATCTCTCCTATATTTTCCTCACAGTGCACAGCTCCTCTGGACGACTCTGGCCAAACGTCCAGCACCCAGAGCTCCTCCACCAGAGCTCCCTTCCACCAGAGCTTCCCTCCTCTAGAGCTCCCTCCTCTAGAGCTCCCTCCTCCAGAGCTCGTCTCCCCCGGGTTCGCTTGGCCATTCAGTCCAGTGTGCACGCTTTTACACTTTCAATGACCACTTGAATGTCAACAAAAGCTTTCAACTGACATATACAACCACTTAAAATAGAAAAGCACTGGCCTACACGCACACAGCCCCACCCAGGGATACCCCTACAGTCCCACACCCACCGAGACCCACTGATATCCACCTCCCCCTCTAGCTGGCTGGCAGGGGGAGGGACTAGCTAACATGTTTGTGTATTTATTTTAGCCGCGAGTTAAAACGAGCCATGTTCCCAAACAACATCAGCATCAGCATCGGCGAAGGGCAGCGGCCTCCGACATGACGTGCCACACGGCGTATGAGTAACGTGTAGTCGCGGAACTAAGGCAGTGTGTGTGGTGTGTTTGCTGTGTGTGTGCTGTGTGTGTGCTGTGTGTGTGCTGTAGGTGTGTGTTTGCTGTGTGTTGTATGTGGTGCCACGCCCATCGCTGACAGCAGAACTGGATAGGCGCCCCCCCTTTGCCCTGAATGTTTGTCTGTTGGCTTGTGTCATAAGCAATAATTCTCCATTGTTGGTATCTCGTTCGTTCCGCCCCCCTCGGGCTCTCTCTTGTTGCTTCGTCCTTCGAGGGGGGGTCGAAGGGGGCGGAGGGGTTTTAGGGAGTGCGTGGGGTCATACCTCAACCTTTGCTGCGCACATTTTTATGAGTTAAGTGCTATCCAGCGCACACAAAGAGCGAGGAGGTTCGCCTCCCAATCTTCCTCACCTTCAGCCACCAAAACAATCCTCCATCCAGCATCCTCGAAGCCTCGAAGCCTCGAATCCTCCATTCTGCAACCTCCAATCCTCCCTCCTCCCATCTCCAATCCCACCTCCCTCCTCTCTCCTCCCACCATCCATCCTCCATTTCCCATTTCCTCCGGCTCTCGGCCTCCGACTGGACCGTGTTACTGCCCACTTATTGTGCTGTTGTTGACGCAAATCCTCTTAACTAAATCAATTTTCATTTGTGTGTTTGTTCGCGTGCAAGTGTGTGCGGTATGTCCCTTGGAAATTCCCGTGGACTTGAGTCGCATTATACGTCCGTACGTACGTACGTGGTGGGTTCCGTGGAGGGGATTCCCATTGTCCGCCGGTCCTTGCTGGACCGCGATCACGCATAAGGGTGACAGGCAGGCAGCCACAGTCATAGATATGAGGAGGAGAAACTATCGGGAACAGGATACCGATTTAACCTTTAAATTAAGGTTTGAGGTTATTGTTACTATCCAGATCGAAGCCTTGAAATTATAACAAATATAGTACGTATTCCAAGTAGATATATCTAATAGGATTATTGGAACCTAATTATTT
>JAEIIM010065072.1:0-19973 GCA_018874515.1 Drosophila greeni | reverse complement strand
TTCCTAAACTCTACATGTAGAATATTGTGTTGGTTACTTATACACATACATATTTTACGCATAGATTTTTCACGAATATGAAGTATAAGTTTTCAACGTATAAGGTTTGTGTGCCGGGTGACTTGCCATGGTTTGTTGAAAATTGCTTATGGGTTGATGTCACGACTAGTATTGCTTCCAGTTGTTGTAAAACTTTGGGACTCGAAATTTTAACCAAAACTCGACAGGGGAACCGAGTTTTCGCAGGTGTCCTCCTCGCTTTTGGGAAGAAAAATTGCAATTACAAAATTCATCATTGTTAGATTATGATATGGCATATGTATTTAAAGGGAAAAAGGTTTAGTCGAGAGCTCCGACTAGGAGATACCTGGTAATCATTGTAATTATTGCGTTTTTTTTATACCAATCGTTAGGGGAGCAAAAGAATCTTCATGAATCGAAAATCAATTTTAATGATTGCGAAAGAAATTACTAATGGCTTGAGAATTATTAAAAAAACAGTTGAAGGTTTTGATAGGAGTATGATAGGAATTAAACTGATAGTAAATTTAATTTTGTGGCATACTTTTTCACAGAATTTTAAAGTTATAGTCATATTTTATAGCACACTTTTGCCAATAAACTTAAATTGGCTTAGAACAAACAACTTCATAGGAACTTCAAAAGTTATAAGTGAACAAAAGTCTTCAACTTAAATAGGACTCAAAATGTTATTTTGGTTTTGGTATCTTTGGTAGCACTACGAGTTCTGAAATATAGGTCTCTCTTCTACTCACTTATCTATGCGTCGCAGGAAGTTCTGGATCTGCTGATTCTTTCCAATCAGGGCGTAGAGTGCCGCAAATCCGTGAAAGGCCATGCAGAAGCTCACGGCGTAGTTGAGGTGCGAACGCTCCTCCCGATAATAGTTAAAGGCAAATGAGCAGACACAAACAAACCACACGAGCGCCGTGTAGCCGAAGTACTTCCAGAAGGACCTGAAGCGATTTTTCTCAATGGACTCGAAGCTCTTCTCGGTCTCGATCTCGGGCTGCTCGCTGATGTAGATCAGGCTGAGGATGTAGAAGAATCCGCTAATGGCGCAGGCCACGAAGACGGGGGCGTACAGGTACACCATTATAGACCAATTGCGGGCTGGAAAGGGATCCATAAATTAGTAATCAGTGATAGGACAGATCCCCAGGCACTCACGATCAAACCAGCAAGTATCGCCGCCAAAGATCAGCCTTGAGCCGTAGTAGCTAAAGCCCACAAAGAAGGACCACCCAATGGCTATCAACACGATCGGCGTGAAGATCAGCCAGAACATGAGTTTGGTGAAGACAACGCCATGGAAGCTGAGGTAGAGCTTGAACGCAACGAAGCTCAGGATATAGAAGGAGAGGACCAGGTACATCAGAGTTAAGCTGGCTAAGAAAACAATTAGCGGGGAGACCACAGGAGTAGAGACACAAAACTCACGTAGGATCCTGCAAGCAGCGCTCGAGAGGTTCGCCGGGTTGTGCAGGGTTAGGTAGGCCAGGAGGGCATAGCCCAGGATCATACAGATGGTGTAGGCCTTGATCGCCACTCCGTAGAAACTGTTGCGCATCTCGGAGCACATCAGGTACACCATTAGCACAATAAACATGGATATTATGGCGATCAAGAGACCTGCAGAGAGAAGCGAGTACGGCGAGAGTTCAGCTGGATATATGCACGAATATCTCTGACGATCAAACTATCAATCCACACATCAGCGATTGCCTTGTGTTATTCAAGCAATTATTTTTATGAGGCGAGGTGGTGTCTATTTTTGCCTCAAAAATGGGAATTGAATCTGAAAGCATATTTGTGACTGTGTCTTATTGCTGGAGGAACTCACATATGGCGTAGGTCCATTCCCGCACGCCCAGTGCAAAGTGTAGCTTCTCCGGAGCGCATGCCAGGGGCTGCCAGTCCCAGGAGGTGTTGCCATGGAGCAGGAGCAAGGGAGTGAAGCAGTAGTGCTTGGAGAACAGGTGGCCCCGATGGGCGACCGTTCCGTTCTGCAAAGAGAGACGATAAGAGGGGATATTTTGGGCTCCTTATGAGAGAACGCCTTACCTCGTGAAGCCTCCAGTGGACATACTCTGACCCCTTGGTCACCGTCTTCATGTGCTCACACGGCGTGCCCACATGAATGCTGAAGCGTGACCTTAGTTCCAGGTCCCTCAAGCTGCCGTTGATCAGCTCCACTTCCATGTGGCTCTGCGAGGGAAGACTGGATAGTCCCCGTGTTGGTACCTCGCACTGCCTGCTCATCAGGTCGTAGGTTTGGCCCTCGGGACAGCAAATCCTCACGCACGGCCTCGTCTTACAGACACAGGCCCTGAGGTGAATGGGCGCCGGGACACGGATGCCGTTCTCGATGACAAAGTCGTAGGCGGCCACCAGATGACGTGGAATCACTGTCCAGTTGTGGATGTAGGAGCCATCCGAGTTGAAGCTCCCCGAGATGTTGGCGGTGTCAATGAAGGCGCAGGGGTAGTGCGTCTCCTCGTGGTATCCCCGGCAGAGCTGGACTGTGCAGAGGAGGAAGAGGATCTTCATCCCCAGAGTACACAACTGCGCCATTCGAAGAGACATTCTCGACTGTCGGACGAATCTCTGTCTCTCCCTGCTCCGGGATGTGTTTTTGTTTACACTAGAGCGTCCAATTTATGCGTGTTTACCTCCGGGCGATTGCCAAATCCGAATCGAATCGAATCGAATTGGTATGGAAATGGTATCGAAATGGACTGACCGACCAAATGGCACGGGTAGGGGTAATTGTAATGCACTGATGACTGGACGGAGCACAGGTGAGAGTGAGCAGCGGATCATCGTCAGCCTGCACCTGGCACTCGCCGAACTTGGACTGCTAATCCGAATCCCGGCGAACTCAATCGAGGGCAAGGCAGGCGGTCAGCCAGTGGTGGTGTAGTGTCTGTGGTGTGTCTGAGGCCTGTGTGTCTGAGGTGTGTGTGGTGTGGCAAGGCGCACACCCACTTTATTTCGCGTCGTCCCAGGAACGTGCGGCATTTTGTTTACAACAAAAGAACAAATAAAAGGGGGATAAAGGCAGACAGTTGGCTAAACATCAAGATGGTCGGGAAAATGCTCTATAAATGCTTAGAAAAATGATGGAAAAATTATGATTGAATGGATTTAGGGGTTCCCCATGAGGAAAATAAATGTTTGAGTGTTTGATTTTGGCTTTTTCGGTGTTAGTAAACCATTATGAGATAATATTTTCTGTTTACTCTATTTTTTAAAGCCTGCATATCGAAGCTTACCACACCTTTATTTAACCTAAAATAAACTTATCGCAAGGTGATAACATTCAATATACAACGTGCAGTTCTATAAACCCTAATACAAATCTTTATGAATCTACTCCTATTTTATAATTAACTGTCTAAGAACCTGATCAATACAGGTCTTATAGTGTCTCCACTGATTCACACTTCACTTAACTATTGGAAAATATTCGAGCACCGAACATTCTATAGCCGGAGACATGGAACCGGCGACAGATACAGATACTCGGCCCGATAGAGCGATACGGATAAAGCCAGCTCTCGCTCGTTCTCAATTGCGTCATTAACCGCACATTTGTTGCGTGCCACTTAGTAGCTCTCCGCTAATCCCAAACCCAACCCAGACGAAGCACGTCACAGAGTCACAAAGGAGAGCCTTTTGTGGGGTGGACATTCGAGGAATAGTTTACGATTGGAAGACAAAAATTATTCATAACGCTTATAGTAGGAGAAGGGTCACAGAGAAAAGAAAATGTTTGACAGGTTGCAAAATCTATACAATTGAGAATTTATGAGTGTGATTTTCTTCGAATTTGCTTTAAAGTACAAACTATTAGCTTATATAAGATCAAAGTAGTTAAGGAATGGTACGACTGTAAAAATTAAGTATGAAGCATAGATACTTTCTAAAGTTTTGACTGACTTAAATGCACATCATTTGAGTTTATTTAACAAAGTTATACCTAGTATACTGAGGCACTTAAAATTTATGGACATATTTGTGAGCGACGCCTTAAAACAAGTGGATGCCAAAGTCAACTAAAGTGAAGTCACTGTTGGCTTATAGGGTGAGTCTGTGAAGCAAAAATGATCATTTTAACATAAATGAAATGACATTTTATCTGTATTTACCTGAAGACTTGAGATCTCCTTTCTCATCGAACTTGTAGACGCGAGCATTGATCACACTCAGATCTGTTTGACTTGACTCTCTGTGAAAGTAGAAAATATGTTAAATATTAGCTTTAAAGTTACGATTCCCATTAAGTTAAAGTTGGCTTACACATTGATGGCCCACCAGGACTTCACATGCAAGTTCTTGCCAAGTAAGAGAATAAATCCGGCTATGGCCAGGCCCAGGATGCAGATGCCACTCCAGAAGTCTATGATGAAGAAGTGCTCCCTTACTCTGGCCATTATGTAGACGACAATCTCACGGACCCACACGGCGAACACGCCCACTATGTAGGCGCTGAAGGCGTAGAAACTGAAAGGAAAAGTCAAGAATCAACTTGGATGAACAGATACATAAGAGATTAAAGCCTACTGGGTCTTGACGATTCTCAGCTGTGTTCCCAATATGTACTGAGTGTCCGGGAGCAGTTCGTAGATGGAGAAGTAGGCCTTGAGGCAGCACACAATGCTGAAGATGAGCAGAATGGTAATGGGCGCGTAATAGTAGATCAAAATGCCCCACAGACGAACTTGAATTGAAAGTATAAAGTAATATTTGAAATAATACGTTAAGCTTCATAAAGCCTACCATCAAACCAGCAGTAGTCCTCGCCAATGCCCGGCTTATAGTGCTTGGGCAGCTTGGAATCCTGGGCGAAGGACACGAGGAACCGGAGTCCCACCACAGCCAACACGGACAAGCCATACCACAGGCGACGCACCCAATTCCTCACCGCCTTCTGCCTGAACTTAAGCAGGAAGTCGAAGCTGCAAATGGCCAGGAAGACGAACGATAGCAGGATGCAGAAGTAGGCCAGGAAGCCTGAGTAGAGAGAGTTAACTGGGTCAAAGGAGGGTTAAGGATGGAGCCTCCAGCAAGCAGTCACCTATGTTTCTGCAGGAAGCATGCGACAGCTTCATGGGATTCTTCAGGGCCAAGTAGACCAGCAGGGAGTAGCCCACGATGAGGGAGAGCAGGTAGTAGATGATCAGCTGGCCGTAGTGACTCTTCCGCGCGTCCCTCACCGAGCCCAAGAGCGACAAAATGAAGATGTTTATGATAATGGCTATGATGCTGCCTGAGAGGATACAGAGTTACTTTTTAGAATGCAAATTATCCGTGAGAGAGGAGGCACTACTCACAAATGGCGTATATCCACACCCGATAGCCCGTCTGGAAGCGCTCGCAGTTGAGCGGCGTGAGCTCCCACTCCTCCGGCTTGTGCTCCAGCGGGGTGAAGCAGTACTCATCCGTGGTCCACAGCCGGTTGTCCCTCTGCAGGGAACCATTCTCGAAGAGATCCCACTGCCAGAAGCTGTCGTGCTTCTTGTCCACGAACTTGTTCCGACATCCGAGCTCTGTGCGCACCACAAATCGATCCATGATGCGCACCTGCTCCACTGACCTGTTGTTGCCGTAGGTCAGCTCCACGTGAGTAGACTCTCTTACCCGGTGGGGCCTGGAGCAGTTCCAGTTCTTGGCATCGAACACCAGATCCGGGGGGCAGCAGAAGCTGATGCAGGGCTTCAGCAGGCAGACACAGCCGCGGAGGTGCTTCTTTGCCCGGTACTCCACGCCGTCGATCACCTTGAAGCCGTACTCGGCCATCAAATGGGGAGGCACCACCACCCCGGCGTACGAGTAGGAGCCGTCCTTCAGCCGCAATCCGTCCGTGATGTTGACAGTGTCGGCGTAGGCGCAGGGGTGATCTATGCTAGCGATCTCCAGCGATCGCACGCCCACGGACAAAACCAAGCCCAGGCACACGGCGATGATCCAAGACGGAGCCATGGCTCACCGTGACGTCACGGAGCTCGATAATGAAATAAACAAATAAGCGAGGCGATGATCGTCGCCGAATTCTCTTTATGCAATCCACGCACACTCGCGGAATCCGAATCCGAATCGGAGTCCACAACAATCGGAACCCAAAAACTGACGAGGGCAGCGACGCTGTCTAAAAGCGTCTGTGATTGCGACAACGACAGCGGCGACACCGACAAAAGAACAGCCGTAAACAGCGATGGAGAGACCGCGCGCTCTCTCTCTAGACCCGGCTGTGGCAACCGCAGTGCCGCTCCATGCTGGCCAAGAATAAAAAACAGACTAACTGATTAACCAGCGAGCCCCAAAACCAGACGCGACCACAACCGGCAGAGCAAAGCAGCAGCAGCAGAAGCAGAAGCAGAAGCAGTGGGGACCAGTCACTGCTCCATGCCCAGGCCCCTTCCCTCTCCCAAACGTGTGGAATCCCGACCAGCGCGACTGGCACATTCAAAATTCATTTTTTGATAGGCACCGCACCGCGCGAGTGGTGTTGAATCAGCTATTTCTAGCCGTTTATGAGGTAATCCCAGTGAGTGAGTAAGCTTAACATGTGTCTTTCCTTTTTAATTGGAGATCAATAAGTAAAATGAAACACTTTCTAATGGTAAATTTAGGATGCCTGTTTCCAAAGTAAACTTAAAAAACTGAAATGATGAAAACAGATTGCTTAAGACACGGCTGGGCAGCAAACGTAAGGATTTGAGTTAGTCAACCTAAGATACAAAGGTGGCAGAAATCTCTTTCAAATCATAGGTCAGGTTTTGCTGTCGTTCTGCAGCGTGGGCTATGTGTTGTCATTAACTGATTTAATTTTATATTTTTTGTTTATCAATTAATATCTTATAAAAATGAAAAATTCGGTTGGTAAGACAGAAAAAAAACAATACGATTTACAAAAAGTGCTGGCTTCAAAAACTATAGAAATTTCCAGTGGTTTATGTACAGGCTAGAAACTGGCATACCACATTAGTGGTGCGCGCATCCGCTAACACTTTCTACGATCAAAGACATTCGGCATGGTGAGTGCCCTGCTAAATCTTTTCGGTTTGTATGATTTGTTCTATAAAATTCTATAGTTTACCTTAGTTTTCACCACCTTGCATACATAATCATTTGAATATCTTATCAGTGAAGTTCCCCTCGGAATATGTTAATGATCCAATCCTATAAGAAGGCCTTAACACAGCAATTTGTTGTTTTTTATCTTTGGCTTTATTAAGCTTGACATACAATTATAATTTCTCGTAATTTTTATTTTACCAATATAGATAGCGTATTTATATAAATGTAGATATGGAGAATGGGTGCGCATATGCACAGAGAGAGAACAATATAAAAGATATATAAATCTGAATGTTTTCAAGGCACATCTATGTTACGTACGTACATGCAGGTGGTCTATCTTTAAGACTCGGACTCGATTTGATCCCTCTTAGCTGGTTATAATTGCATAGGCATAAATATACTAGATATGGCGCTGCTGCGTGGGGTAGGGTGCTTATAGAACTAATCAGGTTGTTCGTGGCGGTCACATGACATATACAAAGAGAGAGACAGGGGTTGTGAGGTGGTTTCTGGGGAGTTGGATGCGTGGATAGGGACTTTCTCTTATAGTAGTGTCTTTTCGTAAAGTTCTATCCGAAATATGGCTGATGCTGACGCAGTGGGAGCTGGTCCTCGGAATAGGTTGGGATCTCGAACTCGATATCCCTTGCTACCCTGGACTCTTGTTCCCAGTGTGGTTTATTCGATGCTCGTCGGCCCAAGGCTACTACGATCCCGTGGTGCTCAGCGAAAGATGGTGGTGCTTCTCTGAGGATCCGCGACCATCAGTGGCTTCTCCGCCGCCGACGAAGGCTTCTCGTGCAGCGACAAGTTGGCCACGCTGCTGGACGTGGTCTTGGTGGAGTACTGGCTCTGTCGCTGGTTGCTGCCTTCGCGGGCACTCGAGCATCTGAGGCACAGGGGTCGTCACGATGTCCATTGCGTGGGCAGAGTGGAATAGACAATGTTGAAAATCTGATTAGAACGGGGTAATGGATTACCAGTGTTTGTTAGCTGAAAGAAACTACAGAGACCAAGCACCAATACACTGAAGAGGCAGCTCACTATGACTAGGGGTTAGCAGGTTAAAGGCTAGGGGTTAGACCTAGTTTTTAAAGGGGAGGTTAGTCACATTCCCCAGGCGGAGGCGGTGGCAACTTCTACGCTCGGTTTTACCTGTGACCAGTCTGTTTAGATGGCCGCCTTTGGACTGGAACTGGCCTTGGGATGCTCGACAGCCTTTAGGGCCAGCTTTTTCGGCAGCACATTGTTGTCGGAGGAGATCGAGGTCGAAGTGGTGGTCGAAACGTTGGGCGAGCTCACACCATTCGAGCGTCTTTTCTCCAGGAGTCTTCGGTGGCGACGATGATTTAGATCGGTGAGAGACACATCACACACATATATGGACACACATTATAGACGCAAAACATAAGTAGGTGTTGGGTTATGATGTGGTTACTACTAAGTAGGCTTGGCCACTATGCATAATGGACGGAGTGGTTCCTATGGCCTGAGCCTGGAGTCTAGCTTTGGGCGGCTGGAGATTCGGGTTTGTGTTGTGGGCTGTCAGTGTTGTTGGGGTGTCTAGAGTTAGTCGGCTGGCTGTTTCGGTTGCTGTTCTGCTTGAGGTTAAGCAATATCGAAAGCGGTCTGACAACGAGATAAGTACAACATAGAGGGGATATATGAACAAGGGCTACAACAAAAGCTCTCGGGTCTCTTCAGTAACGTGGCAATGCATTTGTAAAACCCCTTAGGGGTTTTGGGATTATTTCGTTGCGAGGTCGCTCCATTAGGTATTCAATGCAGATCTTAGATATGCCCTTGATAGAGCTGTGTAGAGATTAAAGGGGCGCAATTGCAAGGCTAAGCCGCAGCTAGTAAAAGTTAGTCGGAGGCCACGACAATCGAGCAGTACAGGACCTACTGCTTACGGAACATTCGCCTCAGACATCGTGGGAGTGAATCCCACTGGCCGTGGAGCCATTGGCGAAGGCATTGCGGATGACTACCAGTTTTCGGATCTGGCTGGAGGCTTCCTTGAAGCGCTGCTTCATCGAGATCGTGCTCGGCCCCATCGTAACACTCTCAGTCTGCCGCAGACTGCGCACCCGTATTGTTCTGGGAATGGTCGTCGGGTTACAGATTGGACAGATACACAAGGCAACAGGGTTCGATGATCGCTCAGGATCGGAATGGGACGAGACAAACACAGGTTCTGGGGCAGAACCGGACACTCACCTGTTGGTAATCAAGTGCTTGACCTTCTTCTTCATCACGAACAGCATAAAGATGAGGAAGCCCTGCATGGCGTTGGCCAGATCCGAGATGTAGAAGATCTTCGACCAGTTCTTGTCGGAGCCCACAAAGTACGAGATCAGCTCCGACACCCAGGTGACGCCCATGATGAGGAAGAGCCGCAGGAACAGGCCGAACCTAAGCGAAGACAAGACGCGACGGGCTCTCCTTAGGTGGGAGTTGGATTAAGAGTACTTCGAAGACCGCACTCACTTGTCCTTCTCGGTCCGCAAGTTCTTGGTGCTGTTTTCACCGGCAATTATCCTGGCCATCTCCCGCTGCACGCTGTGGATCTTGATGGCCGTCATCACGAACATGATCGTATTGGCCACGACGATGACCAGTATGGGGCCATAGAAGTAGATCATGGCCGACCAGTTGGTCATGTCCAGCCAACAGAAGGTGCCGTCCCCGATGCCCGGCTTGAGGTAGCTCGGCCAGGAAGTCAGCTCCTGGGCAGTGAAGGTGAAGGCCAGGAACACCAGGGCCAGACCCCACGAATACAGGGAGTAGAACAGGAAGCGCTTCTTCTCCTGGAACCTGTTGATGCCCCGCGTGCCTCGGAAGTTGTGCCACAGATCGAAGCTGATGACGCTCAGCCAGAGGTATGCGGCCATGAAGAAGAAGTACGAAGTGTAGCCGAAGGCCTTGCACGGATTGCTGCTCGGGTCGATGTCATTTTCCAGTTGCACAAAGGTCAGCGAGGAGTAGCCAACGGAGAGACCCACCAGGTAGCAGACCAGGCTCTTGCCATGCTGGTTCCTCAGCTCGGGGATCAGCAGGTACACGGCAATGGTCAGCATCATGAAGGGGATGGAGAACAGCATTGCTGGAAGGACAGGAGAAAATGAAGGAGGGAAATGAAGGAGGCTCCTCCAAATATTTGGGCTTGCGGGGTATATCTTTTTTTGTATTCTCTACACTCACCATAGGCATTGATTATCTTCACCGTATTGCGCTCGTCCAACATGTTACAGTTGGCCGGATTCACGGTGTAGTAAAGGTCCGTATCATTCACGATGGTCGGCACCAGGCAGTACTCGTTTTTCTTGATGTACATGTCATCGTCCATCCGCAACATGGACCCGTTCTCGAAGATGAGGTAGCCATCGAAGTAGTTAACCTCCGGCTGCAGGGAGAACATCTTGGCACACGGCCGGAAGCTCTGGATGGCGAACTGCTTGAAGATGTCCACCGATTCCACGGTGCCGTTGGCAAACGTCACGTTCAGCATGACGGGATCCGGCCAGATGCGCTGATCCATCGGATCGACCATGCACTCACCCTTCTCGTTGTTGTAGACCTGGCGCCACGGACAGCAGATGTTGAGGCAGGCCTTCAGCTTGCAGGCACAGCCGCGCACGTGCAGGGGCACCTCCACCCGATCCGTGAGGGATCGGTGGATGTAGTCGTACTTGCCCACCAAGTGTTTGGGGATGAGCGTTCCGTAGTAGTCGTAGCTCCCGTTCGGGTAGGCCGTGTGACCCGTGAGATTTACGGTGTCGTAGAAATTACAGGGCACACTCGGGTCGTCTATGGTGTGGTAGTGATCCTGCTCGGCCATGGCGAACACACCGAAGGAGAGGCCTGGGATCAGGCGGAACACTATTAGGCAGAGGATTCCCAGCAGGGTCACGCCGCAGTAGAGGGATCCTCCACGTTGTTGGATTTTCTTTGGCATTATGAAGGTCCTGGAATGTAAGATGTTCCAATACTGATCCGTTACTTAGAACATAAATTATTGTAGTTCTTATATCAGAGACCATTTTCTTAAATACAGTTGCGCACTGAACAGTAATTGAATTAGTTATTAATTTGACATAGCTCAGTGTTTTTTGTTTACCGCTTAGTTAGTCACTAATTTGGGCAAAGGCGGAGCTCATCAGCCGGGCCAATTAGTGAATCGTGCACGCGGCAACAGGTCGACGAAAGGACAAGGGAGCAGCTTTCAAGGACAGGCAATTAGCAGCCAACGAGTCCAATGGGACTGTCCCACTGCGAGGAGGAAATGCTAACTCGGTCCCGTTCCCTGGCGCCGTGGGGCATCAATCATAAGGTCAGGCACGCGGGGAGTGCGCGGCCAACATTTATGGATTCGTGTTAAATTGATAGTAACTGCCGTCGTCTGTCAATAGCGGTGACATCCATCCGACTTCCGACTCCACTTCCCCGGCTAGGATTACCTAGGTCTCTGGGGATGGCCTTTCAAGCGCTGCTAACGAGCCGGCCATAAATTCATTAGCAGTGCGAATAGATAAGCCCGCCATCACCGCCGTCGATGGCTATCTTATCGGTTGCATCACACCGAGGGACTGGGGCAGGGACTGGGGCAGGGACTGGGGCACCTAATATCCATTGATCCCACGGGGGAGGTGCGAGGGTTACCTCGAACGCGTGGGCCACGAAATTACCATGATGGGCGATGGTGGGTGGAGAGAGTAAACACATTAAACTCCCATATAGATAGCTAATGGAGAAAATGGATACTGGGACCCTGGGATGGGTATAGTGGCAGCACTTATCTGGCGATGGAAAATTAGCATAATTAATCGCTGAGAACGGACGTGCACTTGGGGAATGGGATTTATATTCAGCAGATCGAATATATATTTATTCTTTTGCACATATTAAGAAGGCTCTTCCAGTAATTTCACGCGTGTTTGAAAAATAATCAAAACATGTGGAGCATTAAAGCCATGAAAGCAATTGGCCATAAAATTGAATTATGGGCAGCGATCTATCCAATATATGGATTCTCGCTCGCCCGCACTCTGATAAAAGCAATATTTCTTCCAAAATCTTTACTCTGTGTGTATATTTTGATCGGCCAAACAATTATTCAGACCGGGAATGGTTTAATGCGATTTGAAAATAAGTCGTAATAGCACACTGGAAAAAAACTAGGTAATTAAGTAGTCAGATCGGGCCTAAAAAGCCTGATTGATTGAACTGATGAGAGTCGGGGAAGGTGACATTAATGAATTCCAAGTAACTGCGATTTCTAAAGTTTTCTAGTATAGAGGAAAATTTCTATTCTATCTATTTATAAATCTTATTAAGATACAACAAAGGGTATTACGATAGGTATTTGTAGGCTTTCTCCTGGCAATAAGTGGTCGAATTTGTGGTTCTTCCCAGATATTACTCCCCGTTAATATTATTACCAACTCTTGATGTGTGTATTTTTGCGGGTCGACTCATAAAATGTCTTATTTGTGGCCGGTAACCGATAAGATAAAGTCAATTGGCTAACGGCGCTGCTGATGTCTGACAAAGGAATACGAGTTGCTTATTTATTTGTCTATATATGTACGGTATATGTAGAGTAACGACTTATCGAGTCCCCAGTTCCGTGAACCATTCGATGCCCACTTACAGATGCTCTGCAACGCGACTCCTCAGGCTGCTGCTGCTACTCTGTTTGGACTCGTTTATTATTATCTGTATCGGTTTAATTCTGATTATTTGGGGATTGTCCATGGTCAGGTAGCGTGGTCCTGCGCTGAGTTATTGACTCTAAAAACTGGCGCCCTGAGTCATCCGCGGGGTGGGTGCCATCAGAATCCCATTAGACTGTGGCCGAGGCAACGAAGATTTATCGAAGCAACACACACACGGCGTATGCGCAATTTATTACACTTCAAACAAAACAGCAACTGGGCGACGACAACGACACCGTCAACATATTAATATCGAAAATGACCGAACAAAACAAACATTAGCCGGCCAATCCTATTAAACTTGGCGTATATTTTTTTACACGGAAGCCAGCTCTTAAAACCCCCAAGTCACATAATTCATATATCATATATTTTATATATTTCTTTATCCGTTTTCGGTTTCGCCTCTGCGTTTTGGGTTTTTCTGATGTTTTCGAGTGTTTTCTTATCACGTCTGCCACCAAAAAGCCCTGGGCTCTGTCTTATATACACTATATGCCCATTATCTTCTCGAGGGCTCTGCGCGGTCTCTGGCTTGCTGTCCGTATCACAAAGTGGAACTAATCGCCCGAAGACAGGAGGAAACCCAGCGCTTGAAGTCACCACACCGAAGGTGGCCTGTGGTGAACTGCGGTGGGTTTTCGGTCCAGATAAGCGGCGATTACAGGGGCGCCCCTTCACCCTTTACCTATTAAGTTCCATGTTTCTGTTTTCGGAGCAAACACTTCGCAAAAAGCAATTTTAATGGCCCAATCCCATTGACGGGCTGGCTCTTGTGTGGATTTTCGTGAGAAAATTCCAAACTAAAGTATTTTTAGACGCCGATGCTGTCTGCGGCTTGTAAACAAAGGCGGAGGCCCCGCGGAAGAGCTATAGACGTTCTATCACTCGGGAGTGGGCTTGTGGGCGGGTGGCAAGTTCGCCAAATATTATTCCTCTGACACCCTCCTTATGTGCCCCGCGGCGCTCGGAATGGGTGAGGGGGCGCAGGAGGGGCGGGACAGTCAACAGATCGCCCATAGGGGAGCTCGAGACCGGGGAAGATAAACGGCCGTCATTGGGATATGTCTGTTCCCGCTCATTAGCCATGATGAAAGAGCCTTTGGGTTGGAGGAAAGCCTCTGAGTTGGACAATTAGGGAATTATCAAGTACCCTCGAAACAGTATATCTTTTAAAACAGTGTCAAAATGAGAAGAAACTTGGAGAGAGCAGAATCACAAGATCCTTTTAAAACTGTACACAACTAATTAAACTCTAATTCATCGTAATATTGAATAATCTTTGCTATTGAAAAGCTGTTTTCTAATTTCCTTCACATTTAAGGCACTTGGCTTTATCGTAAATGATTGCCATTGCCATAGTTGTTGAAAAAGCCATTAATTAAAGGCAACATCTTTTTCAAAAACACCCCTAGGACTAGTTTCCCAGAGAGCAAAAACCATTATCCGTATCGAGACAGTGTTTTATGGCCCCCATCAGGTGCTTGGCCATGATCCCAGCCAGAGGTTGGGGCGAGTCATACAGCTGGCAACTGAAACAGCATTTCACAATTAATTGGTAATTGCATTTGGAGCTTATCATGGAAATGCACAGCGGGAAAAGCGCGATAATACCAATTGAATGGAACGCTAATCGCCGCAGCTTGTAATATTTTCTAGTATTTCGATAATTCTCTGTGGGGGCGGGCGGAGTGCAGTGCTGCGGAAATGTTTTATATATTTTATCTAATACCCTGGAAGTAGGAGCCAAACTGTATTGAAATAAACAGACCTCAAAGCAAACAATAAACAATATTCCCGAGATGTGTTTCAACAACAGTTCCCTCGCAGCGGCCAAATGTGCGAAAGTGTAAACAAAACATTAACAAATTCGTATTTGTATCGAATCGCAGAGAACTCGGATTCGGAGGCGAAAGAAACATTACCCAAGGTGCGGCCTTCAGGGGGCCGGCAGTCATTTCTTCGCCTAGAATAATAGCAAAATTCGTGCAGTGACTCAATAAAAGGTGCATCGAGAACAGTTGGGTAAACATGGTCGAGTGTTTCTCTCTGGTTTTTAATCAGGGAATACCAGTCAGTCTCTGACCAGTACAACCGGCAAAAACCCCCATCCGTTATTAGAAAACTTGAAAGTCTAAGCACTTAATTAAGCCAATCGTCACAACATTAAGCAGTATTGAATACGACGTAAATCATGCTTTAATCTGCTAGAATCCATTAAAATCTATTCGTAGATGGACAGAACTCATAAGCCTATTAAAATAAACGTAACCCCATTCAGAAGGCATTAATTTTATTTTTGATTCTTTCGTTGGAATTCGAAAGTGACACAATTCTGAGGGAGGAAATTTTGTGAAATGCGCAAAATATATATCCCAGGGAGTATTTATATGCCGATCACAGCAACTTACCTAGCTCTCGGGCTGTGAATAATGCCAGCAACTTCAGGTTGTTTGCTGTTAATCAACAGAGGCTTCCTGCTCACTCGCTCTCCAGTTATTGGTTAATGTATGGCACTTGCATTTCTCGAACAACAATAGCTGAGAACACTGACCAGGCAACAGGTACTGGGTGTAGATGGGAGAATAAACAATAAAATCGCTGTCAGGGCACTTTTTCACGGGTTATTTTTCGCACTGCGTCCGGACGTTCAATATGTATTATCTTAACGAAACTGGGTATGCGTTTTTAGGTTCGACGTGTTTGTTTTTCAACAAGTTATTATGCAAATCGGCTCTGGGAAGAGTCTGTGGCGACGGCCAAGGTGGGTAACCACTTGAACGTTTCTGAAGAAATAAAAAATCCTCTTTTTGTAATGGCTTCTCTCTCTGGCTCAGCGACTCTCGTAGAAACTTCAGGTTGCCGGGGGAATTCCCCGGGAAGTGGGTGTAAATACGCGAACACACGCGAACTGGTTTTCTGAAGCAGTCGCACACGCTAGATTATAAATTAATTAACGTTGGCATTCAGAGTTCGTAATTCTGATCTCTAGATATATCTCTATAACACACATCAGCGGACCTCATCCGCCCGCCCACTCCGGGTTACGTCTCGGAAAGAACTGAGTTGCTGCGCGAGCAGCGCTCAAGGAAGTACCAGGTCGATAGCAGAGCTCTGCCAGTGCTGTTGGGGGTCTGTTACTGCTGTGCTGAGCGGACTTAGACTCGGAATTAAAAAAAGCTTAATAATGGGAACTTCGAATATAACGGAAGTACTACGAGAGAAGCTCCAAAGGAACTACCAGGCCGATAACAGAGCCCCATTAACTCTGTAGGCCGCTGATAAACCAACCAAAAAGCCGAACAATGCGAAATATGATCGAGTGCCAACAGTGGCTCAATTGTGTGTCTGTTCGCAAACAAAACAATTATCGGACAAGTGAATGGTTGTATGGATGGTCTTCTTGAGTGCGGATTGGTGCCGCGGGGGAAACACGGACAGACGACGGCCGGCGATGACTCAAAAGTGTGTTCAACACGCTCGATTAGTGTGAATTAATTAGCCAAGCGCCAGTTGGAGCTTTCCCAGTTAGAGCAGCTGGGGTTCCTCCCCCAAGAAGATAACAGTTTTTAGCGAGACTTTTCTTTGTTTTGATCCCGTGTTTGTCAACTGTAAATTGGTTATACAGCGAAGACCGTAACTGCCTAAGCTTACACCCCCAACTATAATCTTAGGGTGCTGTTAAAGCCTTGATGTACCATAAAGTACATATCTCCTGCTTTTCCATTGTACTAAATCGGTTTGTAGTGCTATTTCATAGTTCTAGAAATCACTGCAGAAGCGACATTAATGAGCCATTAAAAGGAAGCCAAGTCCCACGTCTCGAATTCGGAAATCTAGGCATTAGCACGTAGAGAGCCCAGTACGGGGGCCCAACACTTAATTTTTTAACAGTGCGCGACGTGTCTGCAGTCAGGCTATATAGAGACCCCGACAAGTACAGCAACGATCAATTATGATATAATAAATATATAGGAAAGGAGCTTCTCTGGTATTCCCTGAATACTATGTGTTTTTGCCGAACTTGAGAAAAAGACCGAAACTGGTTTTGGCATTGAGCCGGCGCGACACATGTACGAATGTACACATAACATAAAAACCAAGGGTTGACCGAAAAACAGTACAAAAAATGTGCGAAGAGACGACTTTTTGTTGTGGGCGCAGATTCGCGGAGCCGTCCGATCCGAGACATTAAAATCGCATTATATTTTATATGAGTTTTTTGCAGCTCGACAAACTCCGAGGAGCGGAGGCCCAAGACCTTGAGCTCCGAAGAGATCTTTATAAAGCAGGATTTTCTGGTTTGTTTTCAGTGCAAATTTGCTTAGTTAATTGGCCCCGATGGGGGGAGAGTAGTGCTTACAAGCCGAGGGACCGCGTTTACGGCTAGATAAGCGCCGACTAGTTCTAGTTCAAATATTATAACAGTATCCCGCGGTATCGTTGCCGTCTGACCCGCGAACCCCGAACAGTGAACTTCTTCGGCGGGCGAATTCGCTGCGACTGAAGCCGCGCGGCGTCCCGTGCTCCGGTGCCGCTTCAGCTCTCAATCAGCTGGAATGGAAAAGCTGCGGCGAAAAGCAAACCATGTTCAAGGGGAAAGCTTTGAACGCTAGCAGAGAAGCACACCTCTCTGAGGAGTAGTCGCAGTCGGAGATCGGGCAGGTTTATGAGAAGTATTCTTCAGGAGAAGAGTGGGTATACTGAACAAGAATGGAATGGTATCACAAGGGAGCCAACCTTTTCTTCATCTATATCCATGAAAGGACGGGAAAGGAGCATCTCAGACCTGAAACTCCTCTGGACAGTAAATAAAGTCTTTTAACAAAGGCAATTGTATAACAAGATTCGTAATACCATACGTCTTAGCACTCTAATTTTGTATGAAGTCCCAGAGCTGGTACATTTTATTGGTAGTTATCTTAATATTCCTAAAAAGTTTCTAACAAAACACTCTCAGCGAAAGTCAGAGCTGAACTAGCGAAGGCTTTAAATGGGGTGGCTTTTAAGAAAATATTTATACTGCGCTCCCTGTAAAAAATGACATTTGTTATAAGTAAGTAAGTACTATGTAGGTTGACTTCAGTAATATATATTTCTTGGTGACCCTACTATATAATGATATAATGATAGTTGTCAGCTAATGGCAGGTTACACGCCGAAAACAATCCCACAATTTGTAAACACATTTTATGACAGCCAATTATCAGTGCCTAATGTGTCTCCGATAAGGTTAAACTGACTTCCGGATAGGGGGACTCCCACATAATATTTCCTTGCCTTACTTTTTTGTATCGGCAGATTACCCACAAAAATACTTATATTAAATAGGATTTTAAGTGGATTACATTGATAATTGATAGGGAAACTAGGTAGCCCACTTCCTTTTTGATCCAAAACCCAGAAAGCATGCCTACATCCTGCCGTACATCTGACGCAGCACCGCCACCACCGAATAGGATTTGCTCAGGATGTTGGTGAAGCTCGTGAGGGTTAGACCCATAAATCCGCCCGCGGTGAACAGAAATGGACGATCCGCATTAAGCATAAAGATGACCAGGCACCTCCTGAACCGAACGTCGAACTGGAGCCAGTCGCAGCGGAATCCGGAGGTTGACAGCGTCTTGCTCTGCCGAATAAGGAGGGTCCTGGAGAAGTAAAGACACTACTGGCAAGGCACTCACCTGCTCGAAGACCTCGTTGCCGAACCAGCAGTAGAGGAATATCTGGCAGAGCACTCCGCTGAGCATAAAGTAGACGAGCATCGAGCTGTTGGAGCCATCGCCGACGAGCATCTGGAACACCGTCATGGCCACCACCACCAGGGAGGACACGAACTGGAACATCATGGGCAGCCGGTACACCCGCTCCATGCGCTGGCGCAGCCTGCAGGATGCGACAGTACGGATAAGGGGACAAGGAACACGCATAATCTCACTTGATCAGGCTGCAATGGTACTGGACGATCGACTGGAGCCAACTGTGGGGGTCCACCTGGAGCCGCTGGCCCTGCGTATCCCTTTCCAAGGCATCAAAGGCCATGTTAAGCACCTTGAGGTGCAGGCAGATTTGGTTCATCAGGAGCACGTTCATGTTGTCGATGGTGGGAATGCCGCAGGAGATCCAGATTACACTCAAACCCATGTACAGCTGCTGCACCAGCGGAGGCAGGTATCCGGGCATCTGGACGCGGAACGGAAACCGCTGCCCGGCCATTTCATCGGGCACTGCTCCAGGAAAGAGTTCATCAGGTTTAAATGGGCTCGCACCCTTACAGACTCACCAATCAGCAGCATGACCATGGCCGTCGACGAGGAAAACACCACCAGGCAAAAGTACATGAGGCAGACCAGCTTGTTCTCCACTTCCACCTCGTGGAAGGTGATCCTCTGGCGAGCAGACAGCACGCAGGTCCTGGTGAGGCAGCTCAGCTGGCTGACAATCTCCTGGATCTCGCCGTAGTGGTAGAAGGTGTTCAGCACCTGCAGCGGCACCATACTCAGAAGCGTCAGAGGAGCACTTGGGAGCAGCGAAACCCTCACCTTGACCCAGTAGCCCACGTGGGTGAGTGTCATCAGCACGTTCTGGGTCATAACGTCCACGTCCGCCCAGTTCAGGACGAGGTCATAGATCTCCAAGCACACGTAGCAGAAGAGGCAGGGCAAGATGAAGGCGCTGCGAGCCAGAATTCCCAACCTCTGTAGCCTCGACTCTGGCCTGAGCCCTACCAGCGGTATTCCCGTCAGCTGGGCAAGCCAAGCGTTCAACTCCAAGGAGCCTATCCTTCCCGAGTCCACACTGGAGGCCCATATCCGCTGGGTCACTTCCTGCAGCCTGCTCATATTGCCACTAGATGAGCGCTCCTCTTGCGACAAGTTACCTTTTATAGAGCTTCCCAGTTTATAATATGGGTTAAGGGGGCGTGACTGACGGTAATTGTTTTGATTGGGTTACATCGTTAGAAACTCGTGTCAGCACATTTATTGAAGAGTATTGGGGCAGGCAAGGGTTACGAGGAAATTGGAAATGGTAATAGTAAAGGACCCAATGGTTCTTTCTTTTTATTTTCCTTAAATATGGTATAGCGAAGAAATCTTAAAATAGAGATAGTTTCTTTTAAATTTTCTGTTATCAGTAGATTTTTTCCTT
>JAEIIM010065063.1:0-30668 GCA_018874515.1 Drosophila greeni | reverse complement strand
AATTAATTAGCAATAATTTTCCTCTCCCTTTTTCTCCTTGGTAACAAAATTTGACTAAAATTGAAATACCCATCGCTGAGAAAAACTACATGGTGCAACAGAAAGGACGGGCGGATCCTGAACTCGTTAAGTTTTAAATTCGATCCCTGGCTGCTCTCTGCTTTTCCCTGTTTTTCTTCCTTCCACTCTCTCTCCTTTGTTTAATTTTTGCTCCTTTTTTGTCGACGTACACGCAATTGTCATTTATCACTTTTTATTGATTGCCGAGAATTTATCAATATCCGCTTTTGCCAAGAACAGCGACAGGAGCCGCCCGCGGTGAGTGGTTGTAAGGATTCCCAATCCGCACTCCCATTCCCATTCCCATTCCCGGTCCCACTGGCCCCTCCCCATGCCCATCTCATTGGCATATACCCACGTAACAATTTTTAATGCCTTTGAATGGAGTTTTCCTTACTTTTTTTCGCTTGTTCTCCACTTATTCAGGGCATGAAATTGATGCGCTTTACATGCCTCAGAGTGGGCCGGGGATAATATTTAATGTGATTATTTTGAACATTTTTATTGGTTAAGCGTAAGCCGGATATCGGTCATGATATGAAGGAATACAGAGTGATGTGAACAGGTGCATTTATTATCCTTGAGTGCGGAAAGAAAGCACACGGCCTTTATTTATAGCGCCGTTCGGGAACGGAAGCGGAAACGCCAATGTCAGCGGAAAGTGCTAAAAAGTGTTTGCTAACAATGAGTCCGGGAATGAATGATAGCAGAAAGCGAAAATACATTAAAAGCTCCTTAAATAATGTATTTTGGTGAACTTTTGTTCAGCAATATGTTCTTTTCAATAATTTAAGATCGGTCTTAATGTTTCGAATGGCAGTGGGTGCCAGGGGAAGGTGTTATTTTATTTTAAACTTTTCTATCAATACAAATTGGTATTTTTGAATAAAATAATAAATTATAAGAAAATATCTCTGTCTAAAGACCCCTTAATTGACTTAATAACCTCCTTATACTACACTCCCCAAGGCTATCCCAAGTCCCATAAATGTTGCCGCTTCAACCTGAGGACCAGAAACCAATTCAAATATCGGCGCTTACAGCTGATTTGGGCAGTCGAGCGCATTATCGTGATGGCGATTAGCATTATGTTCTGGCACATAAGCTGAGCAAAAACCTCGTAAAAACCTCAACATCATATCAAGGATGCTCGTTACCCCGTTGACCTTTTTGCTGGGAGCCCAAACCCAAGCTCGAACGCAACCCAAACCCGGCGAATTGGGAAATCGCAACCCACAATGGCAGCTTAAGTCAGCTGGAATCCCGGGGACTTTGCGCTAAGACCCGACTCGCATGCAATTTGGCCAAATGTATTACATTCAATTTGAATACTAAGCCGCTTACCAACACTAAAAGTTTGATGTGCGCACAATAAACAGGATTTTTGGTTACAATTAGCATGTAAGCCCGGCCAAAATGGCGGCGGTGGGAGGTGGGAGATGGGACCTGCAAGGCGGGGCTAAACGACTGGGATAAAGGTCAACTCGAGGTTGACTTGGGCACTGACTTTTCCTCCCAGCCAGCGCAATTAACACAAAGGGAATTTCGAATACATATATTTGCGGGGAGATCCTTTGAGTGCAAGGATGCGGAAAGAGCGGCGAAAAGAAACGGATACTTATTTAAAATTTATGTTGCGTAATTACAAGCGATTTAACCCGTTGCCAAAGGGCCACAGGACGGGAACGGAACCTTTCTCCTTTTTGTCCCACTCGATGGCTGCCTTTTTTCCTGGCACTGTTTTTTGTGCCGCGCATCAAATTAAAAAGTGAAAATAAAATAGGAAAACCGCTCGGGGGTGTGAGATACAGGGGGTCGTCGAGCAGTTAGTGTAGGGGACAATTGCGGTCGGCCAGTCGAAAAACTTGTGCATAATCTTTATCGAAAACAATCTCATGCGCTCGAGTAGGAAAACCCTTCGGGGTGTCTTTAATTAGTTGAATGGGCTCCCCAGCTCCCCAGGACTCTTTTTTTACCATGGGAAAATGGTTAAGTGAGATTTTTTGGGCTAGAAGTTGATTGTTGGGATCTCCAGCAGGTTAAGCTGTAGTTCATAAATAGAAAGTTCAGGTATGTAAAAAAGATGGGATTTAAGGTATATAATTTTTGGAAACTATTGAAGTATATATTAACCATTCAAACTTGTTCATATTTATTAAAATAATATCTATACCAATATTAAGAATTTTTTGTATTTTTTTTTCATATTTTATACTGGTTCTCTGCCACATTCACTTAATGTAGTGTAACGCACTGTACAACAGAGCGAGGTACAGTGATGCCGGTAGATTTATGGCACTAGTCGCTCTTTAATTACACCTGCGGTGGGCATAAAACCAAATCTGGCCTCCAGCCACTCGACACTGATTGGTGGTGCTGCCTGCCAGGCTGCTGTCCTGCTTAGTCCTGCCGAGGATCTGCCGCCGGCTCTGGTGTCTGCCTCTTATGTATATAATTTAATTAGTGATACCCACGCAGACCGAATGGTACCGCAGTTGGAGCGGTGTGTCTCAGCCCTAATGATTTTCATGTCCCGGCATACTAATTTCCACCAGGTAGCCAGGCTCCACTTCCACAACACTCCACACTGCACTCTCCACCCCTTTCCAGCCTTATCGTTGGCCCGGCTAAATTATGGTGGCACATTACGCCGGCAACATAAAGAAATTACTCACCATTTGATGCTCGAATTTATTGTGTGGCGTTGTCAAGGGAGAAGAAAGGGGGCACACCTACCAGATAACGAGATTCAAATCGAATGCTGATTAATGCGTCATGCAAATTGAAACTGAAGTGGCGTCGTCTTTCAGCCAGAGAGAGGCTTGTTAATGCGTCCCATCAAATGGTTGACAATTTGCCACATTTCGCCCCCTCTGGGCGGTAATGAATTGGTGGCAAGATATCGAGGTGAATCTTTTCGCAGTGCGGCAACAAAAGTTTGGAGGTTGACCCTGTTAGGAGGATGCTACCTAACTGAGGCCTTTGGTGTAACAATATAATTTATTAAATTACCAATCACCATAAAAAATAGGTTGAATTTACCAAAAATTAAATTATAAACTATCATTTCGGTCATGAAAGATATAAACTAAAACCGATGCTTATATTTGGAGCTCAAATTCATATTGGTTCAATACTTGTTTTTAAGATTTTAAACAGATTAAAAACGCATTTAATTACTTGAATAAATATTTTAGGACTCAACTAGCTAATTTAATTTAATTAAGCATTCTCACCCCCTAGATCACACTGTAAAACCAATAGCCAAGGAGTCATTTCCGCTTTCCTAAGCTTCCTCCCCCATAAGTATGCTATGAAACTCTTAAATGCTGATGGCCGCCTTCGCGTCCAGTCGGGTCACTCAATTCTTTCGGGCTATAAGATGGCCGTCCCGGGCATTAATACTTTTGATTTAATAATTACGCAGCGCATAAATTAATCTGCAAGAGGTCGCGCCCGGACATAAACAACCCGGTAAGCCGAAGGCACCAAAGGATCCGAAGGATCCCCAACCTGGACCCCGGGCCATGAATAAATTCCTGCGGCCGCGCGCAGTTCGCCTTCGGTTATCAGTCAAGTCGAGTCGTAAAAGCCGCGCACCACAGCCCCAGACTCCCGAAAACCAGAAAGCTTGTAATCTTAATTATATATTACAAAGTGTTGGGGTTTTCCAAGGGCGGCGCTAAGGATTGGCGGCGGCGGCGGCGGAGAAAAGCGTAGGCGGCTCGGTCTCGCCCGTTTTGTCGTGAAAAATAAGCAGGAAATGAATGAATTTTTCAGTGGCATAATCCCGAAATGTGCCAATGTGTTGCCACAGCCCCCCGCCCCTCCGTTTCCCGTTTAAACCGGAGCCCTCCAAACCATCTTAGAAGCCAAAAAAGCCCCCCGAAACCAACCCAACCCCTCCTTAGCACTTGTCATAAAATATTGTCTGGTTGGGAAAAGAAAAACTTTTTCAATGCCCAGCCCCAAGACGACAAAACGAAGGTACACTGAGAGGAAAATATGTAAATAAATTTAAAGTCAAATTCAAAATAATTTATTTCTATATTATCTTTAATTTACAAAGCAACTCTTGTTTAAAAATTATTTATTTCATTTAATTATAAAAGACCCCTTATATTGGACTCTTTGCTGTTTCCAGATGTCTGACAATAGTATCTGTAAGCTATACAACCTAAACATTGTTGTTTAAAATTATACATAAATATCTAGCTCACAAATAAAATATTTCTCCATTAGGTTAGTAACTTTTAAGCAATTTCCTTGAACTTTTCTTCGTGTAACCCCACTGTCAACCACCCGCCGCGTGGCACTTGGCGAACCCCCGAACCAGCCTGCTCTTCTAGTGCCAGACATTGAAGTGTATAAGAATAAGTGTTGGGATTAGGCGCTTGACTTGAAAATTTTATAAAACAAAATTTTTGCATAAGCTCTGCTGGGGCTGCCACCCAAAAAGACGGAACTGGGAAGGGGACGGTGCCGTTGGGATGGGGCTTGGTTTGTTGGTTAGCAGAGTTAAGCGCGTTAGCTGTTCAAGGATTTAATGGAAAATCGCGTTGGCGCTCGCCCGCTGAGGAAAAAGCAAGGAGCCAAGCCACTTGAGATGAGGTAGAGGGCGACGGAGGAAGCTCAGAGCAATGGCAACCAGCAACGGGGTAAATCACGCATTTAATTCCGAAACATTTAACAGTTTATTTTTTGGTCGCTCTTATCTAATATTTTACAAACCATTTATATGATGATTAGCGTCAAGTGTTTTTGGTAAATGGAATCAAGGGAAGGACTCGGGCAAAAGTGAGGAGAAAATATGGGAGGTAGTTAGAGGGAAATAAAGTGATTTGAATTAGCAGTTGAAAAGTTGCAGATTCAATAAGGTTAAATGTAGTACATTTGTCTGAACAAGAAGTCGCAGGATGGATATAATTATTATGGGTTTTTTTGAATAAGAACTTTTGTTTATCCAATCTTAGTCTTTGTTCTTCCTTAAGCTGTAATAATGATTCCATTTGGGGGATAATCTTGAACAAAAGTAAATACAGAAACTTTTCTTCTTTTTCGCTAGTTGAGAAGCATTAAAAATAATTGCACAATTTTTTCTTTTTGCCAGCTGAAAACGGATGTCACGCCCCGGACCATGGAAATTAAGTGAAAAATTACAAGGCAACAAATAATTATACACTCTGCCCCTGCACTTGAGGCTGCCTCACACACACTGCGGTGGATGGGATGGAGGAAGGTCCTTCTACAAGTGGATGGGGAGGTCACACAATGGCATTTGTGCTTGCATAATTATGAAATTACTCTGCCACAGTCGAGTGGCGAAATTCTTGTGTGCGCACTTCCTCAGTTCCCAGTTCTCCTCCTTGCTCTCCTTTGTGGTTCGCTTTATGCAATTCTGCGAACAGAGTGAAGAAAGATTCGAGGCCGTGGCATAATATTCGGAAAAATCATCTATTACAGGACGTCGGAAAAAAAGGATTGCTTAATTTAAGGTTACAACTTCATATCCTTAGAGGCGTCCTTTTGTGTAACCTTAAACGAGCGGCATGCATAATTTTGAATGACAACAATATATGTCAGCACAATTTTCAGAAGGAAAATTTCTAAATAAATATTTGAAACATCTTTATCGCATTTACGTTTCATTGACACACTTATTAACTTTAGCTAAATTATTTGATGGACTCAACGAAGCTCGTAAATCTTCCTTTCAAATCCATTGCCATATTTCACACTCACACTCCAACAAAAACCTTCCAACTTCTTATACATTTTCCCCTTTAATGTTCACTTTTAATTCCCCAGTCCACCTTGCACCGCTCATTAGTCTTACAAACTATGCACATGCGAACCTTTGCCATTGTCCTGCCTTTTTACATTCCACACCCGGCTCCAGATTCCGACTCCCATCGTGATCGCCCTGAATGGCCGGCACATCCTGTTGCCAGCACCCAGACGACGAGGACGACGACGACGGCTAGGACGGCGGCATTCAAGGACTTAAAATCCCTTTTTATGAATGAGCCGCGGTGCCATTTGCATATTAACGGCTTGTAGCCCTAATATGTGCACACTCCTGTCCCTTGGCCCATGTCCTGCCACGCCCTCCCCGTATTTGCATAATAATTTTATGGTTCGTTGCAGTGGAATAGGAATAGGAAAAGCCAACACCAAGACCAAGGGCCATTGTTGCCGGCCAAGTAGCGGGCCATTAATGGAAGTAAAAGCGAGCAGGTATAAATTATAGTATTTTAAAAGTTTCTTAATTTTAAGGAAAGTTTTTTAGAAAAAGTTAAGCTAACATTACACCAGGAAACCCTTGGAAGGATAAGAAATCTCTTAATTCAAATGTTCATAACTTGGCTTAGAATGGGAATATTAGGGAATGGGATGTATTTTAATAAATGGTTTTAATGGGAGCTTTAAATAAAATAAAAATTAATTAAATATAAATTCAAAAATTTTTTTAGAATTTTTCATTTTTTTGTAAGGGGTTACATCATAAAAATTGTCAAAAATTTGCCAAAAATTAGATATCGAGTTTTTAAAGCAGAAATGATCGCCATTAAAAAACAAGAATAAAAAACCAAACCAGACTGAAATCGGTTGAGTTTAGCCAAGTTATGGCATAAAAAATTTAAGGTGTTGGTATTTCTTAAGACAAAAAATTTTAAGTATATCAAATATTTTTATATTTTAAATATTTATTACTGGTCACACCAGTGCGTATACGTAATTTTTGTATGTAATAAAATAAAGTATACGCAGTGGTGTACATAGTAATTATAACTTTTAAAAACTAGTTAACAGCCATCGTATCACCCGGAATTTTTAAATTTAAATAATGCTAAATGATAAAATACAACGCATATAGAAAACTAAATACATAAATCGAAAGGCCACTGCCTACAACGATACCATTCCTTTCTATTTTGCTAGTAAATAAAATTTGTTATTTTAAATGTATGCCAATTTAATCTACTTACGGCCCACGCCATGGGCCTGGCCCCACAGGAACGCTGCCGGAACATCATTAATTTTGACAGTGGCCGGCCCACAGTAGTGGAAAGGAAAGTTCTTCCCTCATTTTCGTTTTATTTTCTCGTGGACTGCACATAATTGTACTGAGAGGAATTGCTCCGGCGGACAATGGCTGGGAGAGTCGCGAAGGAGATTCCGGGGGTCTCTGGCCACAAAAGTGCCGCATCAAGTGACGGACATTTACATAATTATTAGAAACAGTTAAATGTCCACAAATTGTACACTGGCCGGTACACGGGGGAGTCATTACTTACATAACATTACAGCGCGAAGGATGCGGATGCGGATGCGGGTGCGGAGACGGAGTGTCCTGCCCACGCTATCTGGCAGCCGAATATCTTTGCTGTAATTTAGGGACTCCCAGGACGAAGCTCAGACTGCTGCTGTTGACGTGCGTGCCTTCGACTATTTAAAATTGTTTTCCTCTCACTGGAGGACACTCTGGCGGGACGGGTGGTGGCAGTGGCAGGAAATAAAATAAAATGTAATTTTTATTAGGCTTGGTGGTTTTTATTGTCTGCTTTATCGTTCTTACAAGTCCTTGTCTCCGCTCCCGGCTCCTGGCTCCCCAGCTCCTGGCTCCTGTGCTCCTCTGCTTGTCTGATATTTGTCTATGGCATGTCCTGGTCATGCCACAAGTCACACTCACACAGGCCCAGATAAATAGACTTGGCCACAGGACATGCCTCCTTGGCCCTTTTGAGATATTTTCGGTTTTGTTTTTTGTGTTCTATTTTTTTATGACTTTTTTATTGACTTGATTATTATGTTGTTTGTTGTTCTCGGCCGAATGCCGAAAGTTTTCTTAGGCCTGGGCCAGAAGAAATTAAAAAATAATTTAGAGCCTGGGCTCAAGGGTTGCGCGGCATAAATTGTGCGGCAGCACAGCACAGCCTGTGCTTGATTGCCTTCGGACTGGTCTAATAAATAACAGGGAGGCCTCCGGCGGTACACAGACGAAGTTTTGATACCCTGGGAATAAGCATGTGTGGAAGGGATCTAAGAAAAGGTATCCATCATTCCTTGTTTGTTTATCTTTAAAAAATACATTCAGAAACTTGAGCTCAGTTCAGTTATCGGTATTAAACTTTACGATGTTTTGGGTATAATCTTAACCTCGATTTTGGCCAATGTATTATCATCATATTTTTATAGAAATTATAGTGAACAATTACGAGTACTCTACATATTTATCCCGACCACCGCTACCCTAGGAGTTTCACTAGAAACATACCGGTTTTTCAAAAATTGGTTTCAACCTTAAACTTCTGTTGTTAATGTTACCTGGAATATATAGGCTCAACTTATGTGTTTTCAAATATTTGTATCTACCATATGCGATTGTTGAGAGGGAGTTTATCTCATATTTCATGCGAGGGTGAAGTACAGCAGCGGCGACGAGTGTAATTCAAACCTGTGCGCGCACTCAATAAATTCCGAAATAAGAAATACAGAAGGACAGAAAAATTGGTACAAGTGAAATTTGAAATTTCGCCAATTAATTGAAAAAGTGTCCAAGGCACCTTGGCAACACGCGTGGACAATTTATGGAAGGCAGCTGCCAAATGAAATGCTAGCCGAGAAATCCATGGACAACTTTCCGCCAGCGATTTCGGGGGAAAACTAATAAAGAAATGTGTATCAGATGACCAAAGGGAGGGTCCCAGAGAATCGGAGAAGTCAAATTGTTTATTTACCAAATCGTTTGTTCCCACTGATCCCTCTAGTTCGTTCGGGGACTTAAAGTCACTTGCTGTTTAAAATCCCATTTCAAAAGGCCATTAAGCTGCTGGCGGTTTAAATTAACTGCCACCGAGAACGTCAAGGGCGAGAGAGCCCACTGAAAATGCAAGGGAAATCAAAACAAGATGAACCCAAACACAAAGACGAAAAAATGGGGGCGAAGAAAAGAAACCACAAAGAAGAGCAAGTCTCATAATTAAAAATTAAGCCATTCGCCTATTAGTTTTAACCCTCATTAACTTTAGATAAACTAATCTCCAAAGTAAACCACTCGCATTCAGGGCTCGAGCTACAGAGAAACGACGACCCTTGCCAAAAGGGGGAATCCCACGGCACAGCACACCACCGCCACCCACCACCCCCTGTTTTCCGCCCGGCCCATTTGAGCTTCGGGTTTTTTATTCCGCGCGCGCCTACAATGCGTGAAAAGCTCATCAACTTGGGGCAACTGCTTCGGAGAGGCAGCGAAATGATGTAGAAACTGACAAAAAAAAAACTGAACCTAATATGCTAAAAAAAAAAGAATAAGAAAGAGCCCATCACATCGAGAGCAGCCAGAGAAAGGAAAGATAATTAAAAACGCAACCTTGATGGAAAATGAAATGTTTACAAAGACACACAGGCCCCCTCCTCGGTCCTGAGACCCCGTCCCCGAAAATGTAAAGCCAGTGACAGGCGAAGGAAAACAACGTTGAAAGGCGCGCCAAGAAAGCACTGCTCAGCCAGCGGGACAAAACGAAAGCCTGAACGGATACGCGTTGCGGATGCAAAGTTTACTCTGGTAAAACAAAAAAAAATACACACAAAAAGGCCAAGTAGGAGGCCTAGGACACAGCACCCAGCAAGGACAGAAGGATGCTGCTGGGGAGCAGGCAAAGTCAGGCAGAAATTAACCGGAACATTTTCAGCTTTTCTTATCCCAAGAGAAATCCTGCTCAAAATAAAACTGAAAGGCTCAACGTTCTTTTTAATAGTTGAGCATTTAATTTATTATTCAGACGAAGATCAAAACGGGATGTGAGTCCAGGTATTACTAACATTTTATCCCTTTCCATCCCCAGAAATTACTCTTTACTAGTTTGCTCTTTTGAAAGTTTATTCATTTACTTATCGATAGACTTACACGGTTTTTGGTTGTATATAGTAATCATGTATATTCAATTAGAGCTACTTAAAATTTAAACACAATTGCTTTGCTCCTTGTTGCACAGTAAGTATATCCTAGGAATAACAACAAAACAATGTAATGATAGTTACAAAGCGCCAAAAATTGAGCAAATTACACGAAGCACTTGACTTTACACCTATAAAAGAGGAAGAGGATACGAATACGCTTAAAATATGGGAACGAGAGCAAACCATTTACATTGTTACATTGTAGAAGAAGAAGCTGCCTTATTGGCCAAATAATACCGCGAGTCGAAGCTTCGAAGCATTGCAGGTCATCCGGGATAATAAATAATATATAAAACTTTACACGGGTGAAAAATCTATACATCGCTACGCTTAAACTAAATCGAACGACTTTGGGCAATGGTCAATTGTCATAAATGTGGCTCTGTCATGGCTAATTCGTTGATGGTCGATGGTTCTGCTGCTTGCCAGACCCACTGGCCCCGCCATCCCGCTCCACCTTGTTCTCGCGGACCATCAGCAGCAGCTGCAGCATCATCAAGGCCTGAACCTTGTCCAGCGGATCCATGAAGCCGCGCTGCAGCCACTTGGGTATGGTGGTTCGGGCATGGCTAAAGCCCAGCTTGTTGAGGATGTAATCAACGCCGTACGGCTCGATGGACTTGCCAGCCCACGAGAGCAGGCGCACTGTGGGCTCCAGGTGCCATGTCTGGCACTCAAAGTGCCGCCAGTCACGCACAAACGATTCGAGATCAAAGCTGGGCGGAGAGCTTTCCTGCTTGCCATCGGTGGCGTCGTTTGAGGAGCCTGTCGATGGCCCTGTCGCTCCAGTTGATGTCGCTGTGGTGGCGGCGGCAGATGACGACGATGATGTTGCAGTTGTTGCGGTCATCGGCGCTGTCGTGGTTGTTGACGCTGCTCCCGACACATTGGCAGCAGCGTTCGCTAGGCTCGAGTGACTGCCCTGCAGCGGATCCAGGCTGCTCTTGCTGGCACTCATCTGCTTGCCCTGGGCAGTCAGGTTCGTATTGGAGGCGCCCTTTTTCTCCTTCAGAATCTCGTCGGTCAGATACGGTTTCAGGTTGGCCTTTTGTGAAAGATTTGGAGAAGCAGCCCTCGCCGACTGAGCTCCAATCTGGCAATTGTAAAATGTGTTCTTAGATTTAAATAATCCTCATCGATATACTTCACCACTTACCACCTTCTCCTTTTCAGTCACGTAGGAGGTGATGAGATCATGGAGGAAAAAGAAGGCGTCCGCATCGACGGTCACAAAGATGTGGTCATCGAATTCGGTGATGAAGCTGCACAAGACTTCTGGCTTGGTTTCTGCAACATCAAACGTAAATTAATATTTTAAAATAACTTTAAACTTAAGGGAACTCACCACTTGGCTCTGGGGTGGTTGGTCCTTGTTTGTGCTCAGTCTTGAAATGCAGCTGCAGGCTTGGCAGGGCAAAGATGACCTCCCGGTTATGGTTGTGCTCCTGCGCTTTGGCGGCACTGCTGCTGCCGGAGGCTCGCGTTCGCTCAATAGAATTGGAGGCGATCTCCCGTTCGCACTCCAGAATGGGGAAGCGATCCACAGCTAAGTAATGGGAGAAAACAGGGAGAGAGGTTACGTATTGGATCGTTGAATAAAAACCACAAAACTCACCGTCGATCTCGCTGTTGGCGAAGGCATAGTGGAACCACTCGTTCAGCGTCTTGAACTGCGGCGGGAAAATGATGTTTCGCGTGATGCGACTCACGATGGCCATCGAGTGGTTCTGCTGCTGCTGCACCTCCGCCGTCTGTCCCAGGGAAGATGTCAGGGTTTGGGTGACCAGCACTTCATCCTCGTTCTGTCGCGCTTCAGTGGCAAAGTTAATCGAGGGAGACCTCAAGCTGAACAGGGCCCAAGACTTGGACTTGAAGTTAATGCCGTGGAAGCAGGCCAGCGAGATGTTCTGTCCACGGAGTTCAACGGTGCCGCCCAAGACGTTGCCATGACGCGGCAAGCGGGTAACCAGGGAGGGCACCACCAGGCCTACTGCCTGGGCCAGCGGCTTCTGCCAATGACGATGGTGACGCGCGTCGGTATTTTCCCCAATCAAGCCCTGAATGGCTACGGGGGCCACGAGCTCTCCGTTGGCCGGCTTCTTCTTGAGCTGCTGTCGCCTCTTGATGCTGGCAGAGCGGTCTTGGAGCCGCGGCTCCAGGCTGGAGAACACCCTCTTCGAGGACTTGAACTGCTGTGTGAAAAACTCCTCCAGCTTGAAGTACATCTTGAGCAGATCTGCGGTTGTGGACTTGCTGATCATGATCTGCAGCTGGTCCCAGCTGAGATCCCCGTGGATAAAGATCAGAGCTCTGGCCTGATCCTTGCCATGCGATGGAGGAGCAGCTGCCGCCTGGGAAGCAGTCCGCCACTCATCCTTCATGGCAGCGGAGAAGCTGCTGATGCGCGTCATCAGCACAGAAGTTCCCATGTAGTCTAGCCTGAGTTCCAGCGCCATGAAACTGAGTCCCATCGTGTGGTACGGCTCCATGCCCGCCTCCTCCTTGATGTGGAATCGCTTGTTTATCTTGTTAACCTCAAAGCTGCCGCCGACTATTCCACCCTTGGCGTCAAGAGCTGATCCTCCAAGGTAGATGCCAGCATACATGTTCTTGTAGCCAGTGCTGCCAATGGACAGTCGTCCATCGGACTGGAAGTCCTTGGTGAGCCACACCACGTTGCCGCACACGTTGCCAATGTTCATTTGGACATTCAGCTTGGTGAAGTTCACGGCGAACAGGACGAGTGTCTCCCAGGCGGTGATTTGGTTCTTCTCAGATGGGGGAGTTCCCGAGGACTCAGCGCTGGAGGACTTGCCCAGGTTCTTAAGCTTCCTCACAGCGCCAAAGTGTCCCAATTGCTGCTGCTGCGGCTGAGCATCGAAATCCAGACGCATTTTATCCTTGGCCCTGCTTGCATCCTCGCTGGGAGTCGGAGTGGCAGGAGCGCATCCAGTTGGGGTTTCAGCACCATTTCCCTGCTGCTGCTGCTGTTGCTGCTCCTGTTGCTGCTGCTGCTGCTGCTGCTGGTGAACACTAAGGTCGCCCAGGAAGAGGCGCCTCACAATCCTCCTTCGATACCAGGCCTTGGGGAAAGCCAAGATCTCAGTTAATCTTCTCATGTCGTACTTGAAGCTGGCGCTGCCAATGTCCACAATGGTGGAGAAGCGGATCACAGCTCGGGACTGGTCCAGAGATCTCTTAGAGCTGGGCAGCGGTTCGATGTACACTTTGCGGCAGCGCGTGATGTGGAACTTGACAAACTCCACGTTGATGCTCAGGGAGTCCTTCCTCTCACTATCGCTTAGAGGTGAGAACTGGGTCTCCTTGGAGGTTTTCTTTCCACCATAAGGATGGAAGATGAACACATTAAAGTCGGCCAGACAGCCGGTGACACTCAGTCCACCGGTGGGCAACGGCTGCTCAGGGTGAGCGTGACTTCCCGGCTGCGTGGTTGAGCTCTCCTCCTCGCTGCTCCGCTTGGAGCTGAACACAATGTCCAGGCTGGGCAACTGCAGCATGCACTCCACCCGGGAGACGGGCAGGCAACTGAAGCGGAACGTTGAGGGTTGCATGTGGAAGTATACGATAACGTCTACAGGGAACGAGGCATAAGTCACATAGTTGGCAGGCAGTATGTCAAGATTAACAGCTGCGTTGTGGGAGGGTGTTGGGGGAACACTGCTAGACTGTCGAGCGGGTATGGGCTCCAGGGTCTGCTCCAGGAACTCCAAAATATGAGGTGATATGATGGTTTCCTCCGGGATACTCTGCAGGGTCATCCAAGCGCACAGAGTGGCTCGCTTGCTGCCCATGCGGCGACCATGCGGTGGATTTTGATCACCGGATACCTGATCCGCCAGCGTCTTCGATTGGTAGTGAAGTTTTACATCCAAGCCTGGGATGTGGAAGATGGTAAGATCCGCCAGCAGTGCGTTGGCATTGTAGCGCAGCTTGCTCTTGTCCCTCTGCCTTCTCGAGGGCGTGGGACTGCCCCAATCGTTGCCTATGCTCCGCTCACGTTTATGGGACTTGACACTCGAGGCTGGCACGCTGCTGCCCGCTGCTCCCGATCCTGCTGCATAGCCCTGTGCCCTGTCCTCGCCCGTTTCCTTGGTGTGGAGTACGCATTTTCCGGAGTTCACCAGCACCTTGATGTCCAGCTCGAAATCTATATTGGGTTCTGCTTGTTTCTGGCCATGGCCATGCTTGCGTCGCATCTCCACAGAGGTGCCGTCCACATCTATTTCGCTGGGCGTGATGTCCCCGCGCCAATCTAGCTCGTTGTCCGCCGTCTCCGTGTCCGTGTCCGCGTTGGGGAGCGATGTCTGGCGCATGGCTTCGGTGAAGGTCACTCGACCCAGAGGATTAATACCTCCGCCGACTATACCTCCTCCGCCAGTCTGTTTCAGGGACGCACTGCGAGAGTGACAGGAGGCTGGAGTGCTCTGCAGGCTAGATATCTCGTCGTTGGAGGCAATGGTGTCTAGTCTTCGGCCCGCATAGCTTCCATTGTCAAGAGTTTGTGGAACTCCCACTCCAGTTACCGAAGATCCGGCTCCGATATACGACTGCGAGCGACCGTAGTTCTTGAGAGATCGCCTCAGCGAAGGCCTCTTCCACTTTTGAATCATGTCCCGGCGGAAATACTTGTAGCAAATAGCCTGGAGCTCCTGCAGTCGCCGCTCTTCGTGGGCTACTGTGTTGTGGGAGGCGCCCAGGGTGCGCAGATCGTTAATGATCTTCAGCTGCTCTGCCATTTCCTTCTCCATCATGAACGAACGCTTCTTGGAATCGATGGTGGGATCAAATACGAAGGCTGGCAGGTTGTCGAAATCGCCCCTCCTTCTCACGAATGTATCCCTGCAGCTCTGATCCCCCTCATCGCTGTCGGGCGACTCCATCTGAGTCTCCTCCTCCTCGAATCCCGTGAGCATGGTCAGGGTGTGACCCAGCGAACTCAGCTGTTTGCCAATGTTCACGTCCAGGTGGATGTCAACGCCCTCCATCTGCCACTTGACATTCAGCAGCCACTTGGCATTCTCACTCTTCTTGGCAGCCGTGGTGCGAGAGCAGACCTCGAAGGTTCCCTCGGACACCACACAGACATTCATTATGGGCTCGGCACTATTCGGTTTCCAGTCATCCAGATTCGTCTCGAAGTCATCAGCGAAGCGCAGGCACAGTCCCTGGAACTTGCCTTTCGACACCAGGGCACCCGAGTTGCAGGCCGATATAATAGTGTTTTCCAGCGTGATCACCACAGCGCCCTTCGCATCAAAGTCCTGGTACGAGCGGGAGCCGAAGGTGGTGTTGACCTGCTTGAGGGGCAGGCAGATGCCCATGTCCTCGACTGTGAGCTGGAGGAAGAGCGTTGATAGGTTGGAGCTGGCTATCTGGCCGAAGGCGACGCGATCGAACACCTGCGGATTCTGGTTCTGATGCTGTGCCGCCGAGTACTGACTGTACTGGCTGTGCTGGACGTGCTCGTGGCAGAGGTTTGCCCGCTTCTCGGCCCAGTACTCGTAGGCGTTCTTGTAGTTCAGCCAAACGAGAATGGCCTTGTCCACTGCTATGGGCTGGACGTAGACCAGCGGTCTCTTGAGCGTGAGCAGAATCAACTCCTTGTCCTCGTTCAGCAGCTCGTCCTGGAAGGCATTCCTCAGTCCAATTGTTGTGTGGAAGAAGGCATACTGCTGGAACTCCGGCTCAGCCTCGTCGAAGATCACATTGCGGATGATCTGTCCCAGGGATAGGTTGAAATCGATGTGGGCCTTGAAGAAGAGCTTTCGGTTGCTCAGATCGCCCAGGTTTTTCACCCGATTTGATAGCTGCAGCTCCAAGGTTCCGGTTTCGAAACGAACCGCAGACGAGCAGGGTGTGGTGGCCGTAAGCTGGATGCGCTTCATCGAAATGTTGATGGAGAAAAGGATGCGCTTAAGCGACGACTCCTGCACTGCTCCCGAATTGTCACCGCTCTCCTCTGTCCACAGGGGAACCGGCTTCTCGCCGCCGTACACCTTCTGCAGCACCTCGTTGATTTCGCGCATGAACACCTTCTGCACGAAGACCAGATGGTTCAGAAGATCTGTGGTCAGGCAGCGCTCAAACTCGCCGATCTCGGCGCTGGCATTCACGTAGCCACCTTGGCGCAGCACGATTCCCTCGATATTTTCCGTGTGGTCTTGCCGATGGTCCGGTATATACTCCGCCAAAACGTGAACCGGTGGCAGGCCAATGCAGGCTTCCGATGGCAGATTCATTTCATTCTGAAAAGAAAAATTATAAAAAATTATTAAATGTTATTTTGTATTTATTGATAAATTATAAATTATTAAATTATAAGCTAAATTTAAATTTAAAAATTTATAAAATAAAATTAAAGTAAACCATAAAGAATAGAAATCAATGTCGTATGTATTTTTAAATGTTGGCGCTCCAATTCCAAAGCACAGCTGATAGTGTGACCCTTCGGGGCGAAAAAATACCAGGTCCCCAATGCACCATGGCATATTTTGTGCTTTTTGACGAGTGAGATAATTGCAAAATTGTTTGTCATTGCAGAAAATAAAAAATTAGCGGCGCTCATACAACAAAAGTCGCGCACACCCTGTTTCCCTTAAACAATAAAGTTTTACAGGCACTGTGAGTACGACATTTATACGTTTTGCGATAATTTATAACAATACGAGGCGCGATTACGTTTGATTATCTTATCGCCTTAAGCTGAGCCAAACGGACGATTAAAGTTTCTGTTTCTGTGCCTCCATTCAACCATTTAGGATTGACCACGACATGAAGAGCACCACGCAGATTCTGGCCAAGTTGAGGGAGCTGATGCAGCGGGCCAAGGTGGGGGACTCTGCCTGCATTGCCGCCTACATAGTGCCCTCGGACGACGCCCACCAGTCGGAGTATCAGTGCCAGCACGACGAGCGCCGCGCCTTTGTCAGCGGATTCGATGGATCTGCGGGAACGGCGGTGATAACCACCGACACCGCCCTGCTGTGGACCGACGGGCGGTACTACCAGCAGGCGGAGAAGCAGCTGGACGACAACTGGGTGCTCATGAAGGACGGGCTGACCACCACGCCCTCCATTGGGGCCTGGCTGGCCAAGAACCTGGCCAAGGGCAGCTCCGTGGGCGTGGATCCCCGTCTGCTGTCCTTCCGCGTCTGGAAGCCCATCGAGACCGAGTTGAACTCGGCCGAGTGCCAGCTGGTGCCCATCGAGAGCAACCTCATCGACGAGGTGTGGAGTGGAGCAGGTCAACCGGCCCGGACCTCCAACTCTATTATCACCCTGAAGCTGGAGCATGCGGGCCTATCGGTGGAGAAGAAATGGGAAACTGTGCGCAAGCAGATGAAGGACAAGTGCGCAGACGCTCTGGTGGTCAGTGCCCTCGATGAGATCGCCTGGTTCTTGAACCTGCGCGGGTCGGACATTGACTTCAACCCCGTCTTCTTCGCATACTTGATTGTGACCAACGACGAGCTGCTGCTCTTCGTGGACTCTGCCAAGCTTCCCAGTGACTTTGCCGCTCATCAGCAGGAGAACAACGTGAAGATAACAGTTCTGCCCTACGAATCCATCGGCCTGCAGATCAGCAAGATTGTGTCGAGCAAGGAGTCGAGGATCTGGATTGCCCCCACCAGCAGCTACTACCTGACCGCCTTGGTTCCCAAATCGCGCAGACTGCAGGAGGTGACGCCCATCTGTGTGCTGAAGGCCATCAAGAATGAGGTGGAGGTCGAGGGATTTATCAACAGTCACATCCGCGATGGTGTGGCCCTGTGCCAGTACTTTGCCTGGCTGGAGAACCAGCTAGAGATTGGCGAGGAAGTCGACGAGATTTCTGGTTCCGATAAGCTAGAATCCTTCCGCAGCTCCAAGGAGAAGTACATGGGCCTGAGCTTTACGACCATCAGTGCCTCCGGACCCAATGGCTCCGTAATTCACTACCATCCCAGGGAGGACACCAACAGGAAAATAACTAAGAACGAGATCTATCTGTGCGATTCGGGTGCTCAGTACTTGGACGGGACAACGGATGTGACGAGGACTCTGCACTTCGGGGAACCCACCGAGTTCCAAAAGGAAGCATACACTCGCGTCCTGAAGGGACAACTGAGTTTTGGATCCACCATATTCCCAGCGAAGGTCAAGGGACAGGTTCTGGACACGCTGGCGCGGAAGGCACTATGGGACGTGGGACTGGACTACGGTCATGGCACTGGCCACGGCGTCGGCCACTTCCTGAACGTTCACGAGGGCCCCATGGGCGTGGGCATTCGCCTGATGCCCGACGACCCCGGTCTCCAGGCCAACATGTTCATTTCCAACGAGCCGGGTTTCTACCAGGACGGTGAGTTTGGCATCCGTGTCGAGGACATTGTCCAGATAGTGCCCGCTACCCAATCGCCGCACAACTTCTCCAACCGCGGAGCCCTGACCTTCAAGACCATCACCATGTGCCCGAAGCAAACGAAAATGATCAAAAAGGAGCTTCTGTCTGATGCGGAGGTGAAGCTGCTCAACAGCTACCATCAGCAGGTTTGGGACACCCTTGCCCCGATCCTGACATGCGCGGGAGACGATTTTACTTTGGCCTGGCTCAAGAAGGAAGTCCAGGCTATTTAAGGATGTGGCTGCGCTCTATCCACCATTAATAATATCTACTCTGTTTACTTGAGACGCGACTTTAAGATGCCTTTTTTTATATATCTTAAAAAAGGCCATTCAATAGTTAATCAATTAAACGCATTTACAACAAATAAATAAATAATTTAAACCAAAATTTGGACTACACTCACCTGAATCTTCGTGTTGAAGCTGAGCGTGTGCGTGGGCAGATCGATGACAAACTTCGCCCGCTGGCCAGTCACTCCCATCGAACTAACGTGATTCATCCGGTACTGGGCCTGCAGCGAGGGCAGCAGAGCCGCATTGATGGACAGGCTCTGGAGGAGCACATTGAACTGCATGACCAGGGGCTGCAGCAACCCGTTCTGGTGCTGGGCTCCAGCCTTAGACTGAGCCATGTGGGAGGCGGCTGCCCTTCGAGCCGCCTGCTGGTGGGGCTGGTGCTGTTGGGCGCCTGCGCCACCGGAGACAGTGCGCTCTCGCATTTCACTGGCCATTCCGCCGCCACTACTAGTTCCCCCCGAGTTGCGGGCGTGGAAGGGGGACTCTGGCTCCTCGGCCGTATGCGAACGCAGAGTGGAGCGACCAGAGTTGCGCTTTACTCGCAACTCCTGCAGCGTGGAGGACAATTGCTTGGAACTGCGGGTCATCATGCCATGCAGCGCCACTGGATGCTGCGGAATGTCTATGTTGATGGCTCCGATGGAGAGCAGGCCGCTGTTCTTGTCCTTGCCCCGCTTGGAGAGGCTCGAATAAAGCGTCTGGCTCTTGCCCACAGTCACCTTCACCACGGTCCTTTAAAGTAGTAAAAACGATATAGAACAAGCGAAGGAAATATCTTCTCTAAAAGTAACTTACTGTTGGCTAGGAGCCACTCCCTCCAGCAGCACAATCATGGCCCTGCCCACCTGGCCAGTGAGCGAGCACTCCAGGGAGACGGGACGCGCCTTCTTTCGCCAGGTGGCCGTGCTGTTCAGCGTGGTGATCTCCGACTCCAACTTGAGGCCAGAGAGCGTGGCCAGCAGGCGAGTCTTGTGTATTTTTGCCACCCCAAAGACAATCAGTCGCGTTCGCTCCTGGGATGGTGCGTCCACCAGCAGCATCTCGCGATGCTGGGGCACCGGTGTGGGAGCACTGGCGAGATCGTCTTCATCATTGCCGAAAGCGTGCGGGGGCTTACTCTTGTGCTCGTTCAGAGAGCTCCTCTGGACCACGGTCTTGGTTTCTGGCATTGTGCCGTACAGTTCCAGCAGGTGGTAGATGGTCTTCCAGCAGTTCGGTGTCTCCAACAGCGGCGCCATTGTCGGCATTCCCGCTTTGGTGAGCGTATTCTGGTAGTCGCCACTCATGCTGGTGGCACAGGCACCGTTCAGAGAGGCCTTCGACTCCGTGGACATTTTGAGGATGTTCTGCTCGTGGATAGACATCGTGGGACTGTCCCTCAAGGGCGAGGAGCTGGACTCGTTCAGGTTCGTGTAGCCCAGCTTGCCCTTGACGGATTTGCCAGTGGAACGAAGCTTCTGGGCGAAGCTCTGCGGCCGGTTCTTGGCGTTGGGCGAAGGTGTGAGTTGGATGATGGGTGCCAGGCCGCCAGGACGTGGCCTGGATATAGTCGTGGGCATGGTTTCGTTGAATTTATCGTAGCGCTCGTCCGAGTAGTTCTCGCCATGACCAAAACGTTCGGCGACCGAATTGAAGGGCAAGATGTCTGTGGGTTCGGAAGCTGCAGAAGGGAATATAAATTAGTAACGCTAAAGAGTTATCCGGACAATCCCTACCCAGACTACACTCGTCCTTGGTCTGGCTCTTCTTGCTCAGCTCGGGCTGCTCGTGGAACTCGTTCTGGGCGTCCTTCACATTCTGATACATGTTGCAGATCTGGTGGAGCAGCCTCAACAGCGGCATGTTAACCTGCTGAGAGATGAACCTCACATTCAGGCTGAAGTTGATCACAGTGCTGGTGTGCTTCTTCAGCTGGCGCCGCGACATATAGATGACATTCTGGCGCGCCTGATCCACCATGCCATCGGACATCTTCAGGACCTCCAGCTCCACACCCACTCGCTCGCAAAGGAACAGGGGAGTGTCCATCATGATGGAGGCCCTGCCACCACCGTTTGATTTCTTGCTCAATTTCGCTGGCTTCTGAGCGGAGTTCTTTTTGTCACCCGCCTCGCTGACCACGATGTCCACGCGAATGGAATCGAAGGTACCGATCAGCGACAGATTGGTGCCAAAGTTTTCCAGCGATGAGATGTCCGCGTTGGAGAACTTGTTGATCATCTGCTGGGGCATCACGCCCAAGCAAGTGAGCAGGGGCTCGAAGATCAAATGTGCATCCAGCAGCTTAATGGAATCCTGCATGATGCCACTGCGGGACTGCCCCGTATAATGACCATGCATTTTGGGCGGAGCGGGACGAGCGTGCTCCTTCTCGGTAAAGTGCTTCTTTTTGCTATCCTGCTGCTTGGCCATCCAGAAGTACAAGTCCTCCTTGTGGTTCTCGGCTCCCAGCCAGAATTTATTAACCGAGTTGGTGGAGCTCAGGGAGCCCTCCTGCAAGGCACCGTACTCTGTGCCCATAAAATAAAATATTAAATAAATTGCTTTCGGCTTTAAGTAGCTTTTGAGGACATACCAAACTCCGGCATCTGCTTCTCCACCAGCCCAGAAATAATGGGCAGCATTTGAATGCTAGAACGAGATGAATTGCCATGTGAATAATTCGAGGCTTTGCTGTGCACTTTGCTCAGGCTGAAAAGCACATGGACACAACGACACAAGCATGGTATTAATGGGAGAGGTATGGTGATGGATGGATAAGCCGGCAGTCGCTAATGAACTTACCCACGACGCGGGAGGTGTATATTTGGCGAAGTCGAAGTGGATCGCTGCGAAGCAGTTCCATGGTTTCCAGCCTCATGGCCATACGGGATTCCTCCGCCGTACTGATTGTTCTCTATAGAGGCAAAACAGGAGGATGGATAGGGGATAAGTAAGGGGTAAGCACTCATCGGGAGAAAAACACTCTTCGCTGAAACGTTGTACACTAAACACAATAAAACTTTTAACATTACTTACAAAAATCGATATATAAGAAGACAGATTTTAAACCACTCTTCTTTGCTTAGTGTACAACATACTTAGGTATAAATTTTGATCCATAGAAAAATAGATAGAGTTTATAGCCGGAAAGGATAGAAGAGTATTGTATTGTACTGTAGAGTAGAGTATAATGCAAACGGGAAGCATCAAACACAATGAAGTGAACACTCAAAGCGGTGGATAACGTTTTGTGTTGTGGGGGAGTGTGTTTAGAGACAGAAGAGAAGGAAATTAAGGAAAGTGTGGAAAATAGGGAGTAGAGGTAAAAGCAGCACACACTAGGGATGTTGTTGAGAGGATATTTTCAAACATCCCTAGCACACACACACACGCAGCAGAGGCATTCTTCTTAACTTCTGGTTAGCCTTCAAACAAACACATGCATCAAACAGGAAAGGGAAAAGATAGACACTGAGAGAGGAGCCTAGAACTATACATATAACTAGGTTAGAAGGAGATATAACCAGGAGAGCGTTAATCAAAAAAATACCAATGTGAGTTCGATGATGCTGTGTTTGCCCAAGTAATAAAGCATTCTCACTCTCTTCCGGATTCTCGCCGACGCCCGAGTAGGCGCCCATTTCAACATCACCTTCACACTCATCGTTCTCCGCCTCCTCCTCGTTCTGCGGGAACGAGAAGGTCACGTTGATGGGTCGCGCCAGTTTGTTCTTGTACTGATGCTCGAACAGAATGGGATTGTAGAGTGTGTTCTTCCACTGTCGACTCAGCACAATGATGCCCTGGAAGAGGCATTGGTCACAAAAAATACAAGCTTTAAGGAGAAGTGCCTGCTCACCTGTCGCAGGGTGTTAAGATGCGGAACATCATGCTGCTTGAAAATGGGCTCGATGCGCTCGACACCTTCGTCCAGGACCAGCTTTTGCATGATGTAACACAGCTGGCAACTAGGATCCTCCTGCAGCGTCTTGGACAGCAGCGTGTAGTTGTTGGCATAGCGACTCTGCAAAACGATCAAGAATTAACTCATTTGCATCTTTATTTGTAACCTTGTTCTTACCTTCTTTATCTTGGGGTTCCTCTGGATCTTCTCGTTGTCCATGGCCTGCGCCATGAGGCATGCGGCAACTGCCGTCTGCCTGGTGTGCAGGGCTTTCATGAGCGACACGATCTTAATGGCCAGCCGGTTGCTAGGATTCATCCAGGCCGTAATAGCCGGCGAGGCGGTGCTGAGAAGATTCCAGTCCAGGCGCGTCAGGTCGATCTTCCGCGTGATGGGCACACAGGGCGGAGCAGCAAAGTTGAACCACACAGCCTTCAGTTCGATCACACAGGAGGAGGTCTTGTCCGTTTCCTTGACATTGGAAAGCACCTTATCGTAGGCATCTTTGGAGTTGTTACCCGGCCCGCCGCCAGGATTTTTCTGCGTTCCTGTCGGATTATTGCCTGTGCCCGCTCCCTTTTCCACATCCTCATCTAGAGGTTTGGGTGTGGATTTCCGGTCACCCGCCGCCGAGGATGAGTTATCTCCGCCAGCAGCATTGCCGTCTGAAGCTTTGGGGGTCTTGGGAGTGGGAGGCTTTTTGGTTATCAATCTCCAGGCAGCTTCCGCCTTGGAGGTGGCTCCTCCGTCACTGGCGGCTGCTGCTCCCTCGCTCTGGCCACCCACCAGGTCGTTGAGATTGAAGCCTCCGGCAGAGGTGGTGCCCTCAGCACCCGCCCCCGCCATCTCGGCCAGCTCCTCTTTGCTGTTCTCCGACTTCTCGAAGTGCGAGCGCTTGACGATCTTCACACCCACGCCCTCCAATCCACACTCGAACATAATGTAGCCAATGCTTTCGATGCCCGTGCTCTCCGGCATCTTCAGGCACTCGAAAAGCACTTTGCTCTTGTGTTCCGGAATGGCGGTGACGATGATGGGCGAGTCCTGCGCACACGACTGGCCCTCCGTCTTCAGACGACGCAGCTGGGCATGGGCTCTGCCGATGTCTAGTGTGATGACCAGCTCCTCCAGCTGCTTCTCCGAAGTCTCGATCAGTATGGGCTCGCCCTGGACGTTGTCTGGTCGCGTCTGCGACGAGAGGTGGGCCAAGAGGGCTCGAGTGCCCTTCATGATGCCTCCTTTCTTGTGGCTGCTGCCGGACTGCACCGTCTGCTGGATGTACACGTTGTGCATGGAAGCACGAGTGGTCTTGCCCAGGTGGAACTTGGTGGATATGCCCTCCATGTAAAAGGTCAGCAGGGAAACGCAGCTTAGATCCTGGATAGAAAACAGTTGGTAAGTAAATTCACCAATTTAAAGGAAAAATAAGAAAAGAACTTTACCTGAACGTTATCCAGCGCTGCCACCGAGATGATCTCCTCCACAATGGAGGACTGCAGCATGGTGATGCTGACCTTGGGCAGCACAATCAGTCCCTGAGTCTTCGTGGAGATACTCTCTTCGTATACGTCGCTGAGAAACGAGTCCCCGGGTCCCTGGAGGTGTCTCTCCGTTGTGGATCTCTTAGAGTTGGAGTGCACCTGCGACCAGTAGCTGAGGCTCTGATCCCGCTTCAAGATGTTGTCGTTGTTCACCTTGGCGATGCACGAGGTGTGGATGAAGTTCACCACCGACAGCAGGTGCATCGATTGGATTGTGGGAACGGCGGCCTCTACCATTCTGGAAACAAGAAAAACGTAATATTTAATTCGCTTCTGATAAATATTTATTTGTTACTTGAGTTATTTTTTAATTATTTAAAGCAATTTAAAATTTACGATATTCAGAATGCAATAATAAAAAATTTAAATTTGAACTGTTATCGTATAAATATACCAAACATTGGTATATTTTACTTGAACTGTGGTCACATTGCGTTACTCCACGTCTGAAGATTACGTTTTTATAACTTCACGTTGTTTGATAACGTTATTCGTATATGGTCACACTGTTTAGGTCCGCGTGTTGATAAAAAACATAAAACTGCAAAATGAAAACACCAAAAGCAAAAGAAACCAAAAAATCTGAATTAAAAGCTATCAAAAAGCAACCTGGCTTGGCGGAGGAGAGCAAGGAGGTCAAGAAGCCCAAAAACAAGGCTAAGAAGAAGGCGCTTAAGGTGCCCAAAGAGGAGGTAAAGGCAGCGGTCCAAGAGAGCCCCCAGAAGTCGCTGTCCGCTAAAGACCTCGCTAAAATTGAGAAAAAGAAGGCCAAAAAGCAGGCCCAGAAGCTAAAAAAACAACAGAGTAAAGCTTCCCCCAAGGAGATCAAGCAGGAGTCGGAATCAGAACCCACCAAAGTAAAGAGCAAGACCATAAAAAAGGAGGGGGAGAAGACGGAGCCGGCGGTCGCCAAGGCAAAAGCAAAACCAAAGGGAAAGGCCACCAAAGCAAAGGCCAATAACAAGGATGAGGGTAATGTAGATTACATCCGCTCTTTGAACCTTCAAAACTAATGTAAATATATATATTTTTCCCCCAACAGGAGCTGTTAAGAGGGAACGAAATCCTGCCGACGAGGCAGCCACTGTTTTTGTGGGCAATCTACCCATCAACACTAAGCGGGTGCAGCTAGTCAAGCTCTTCAAGCCATACGGAACTATCCAATCCATCCGGCTGCGCACAGCCGGTGGCAAGCTGCTCTTCAAGCACAAACAGCGAAAGGATGCCGGCTCGCTGAATGCCTACGTGGTGCTGCAGTCTCCAGAGATTGCCCAGAAGGCGCTAGAACTGCACAACTCAGAGTTCAAGGATAACCATCTGCGCGTGACGATGGCGGCCAAGGCGGTCGCCGAGTGGAACGGGCAGAATAACGAGCAGCCCAATGACAAAGATGCCAAGCGCACAATATTTGTGGGCAATCTGAAATACTGTAAGCGATAAAACAAGGACTATTCTTTCCATATATTATACCCATAAGAGATCCTAAGAATAACTCTGGTTTCATCCTCTTTTAGCGGCCAATGAGGAGAAGCTACGTGAAATATTCTCCAGCTGCGGCGAGATCGACTACATCCGCTGCCTCCAGGAGGGAGTTAAGGGCTGCAAAGGCGTGGCCTACGTGTGCTTCCAAAAGCCCGACGCCGTGGGCCTGGCCTTGGAACTAAATCAGACCGTCCTGGACGATAGACCCATCAACGTGGAGCGGTACTCGGTAAAGAAGCTGGGCGCCAAGAAAGTGCGCGACGCCGCCTCAGCTGCTGCTGCTTCCAGCACATCTGGAAAGGCCAAGGCCAAGAAGCAGAATTCTGCCGGGGCCAAGAAACGACTGGACAAGAAGAAGGGCAAAGACAATGGCACGCCGGCAAAGGAGACCAAGGCAGCAGCTGGTAGTGGTCAAAAGAAGAAATCCGAGTACCGAGGCGTGAAGGTTGACGCCATTAAAAAAGCCAAGAAGCCGAACAAGAAGAGGAGCAACGACCAACAGCAGGCACTGGCGAAAAAGATAGCCCCCAAGTCTAAGAGTTAATATGTTCCCTGCTTAGGTCTAAGTTCTTTTATTAGTTGCAATCCAGTTTCTTTTGTTGAAGCGAAGTTGACCACCGACTTTGACGTGGTAATCGTTGAAAGATTACTAGCAAGAAAGTTCTAATAAATATCGATTTTTAAAGGCAGAAAATCATATCTCGTAGAGTTTGATCTTTTAATCTTTCGCTCTTTTGGTTTTCAGTCATTCTTTGAAAGGAAACTCACAATCAAAACTGGTGTAGTATCATTGTGAGCTCAGTCCCGAGTGTTTAAACTTTTGTGAACTTATGACAAACAAATATAAAATGTTCCTGCTTGCTTACTTTTTCTGGCTTTGCCTGATTAATTCTGTTCTGGCGTATCCCATGGTAAGTTAGTGAAGTAATCATGCATAATCGCAAATCAATAACCAGCTAAACCAGAATCAGCACAAGGACTCCGATTTCCAGTCCGGCATCTGGTCTAGCCTAGCAGATTATCCCGACCTAACACGTGGCCTCACTGACGCAGAGGTTCGGGACACCCTTAAAGACCTTACTATGGATGATCTTAAGAACCTGGACCACTTAATTATGGAGCATATCAATGAGAGAGAAGAGCGTAAGTAGTAAATAATAAATACTAATTTATTTTTCCATTTTCCATCATTGGAAACCGTAGAAAACAGAGCGGGTCTAAGGGCACAGAGAAAGAACTTTCGAGCTGTGAGCCCAAAAGTTGATGATGGTTGTAAGGAAGAAAAAGAAAACGATTGCGATGAGCCAAAGCAGAGTACCCACAGCAAGCCACCAACATGTCCAACAACCAAGCGTTGCATGAAAACAACAACTTGTGGGACGAAATCCCCTTCTCGAACTACTTCTAAGCCCGAATGCGTGCCCAAAACTACCTGCGGCTCCATGGATATATTTGCCAAGTGCCCAAAGGTCACTGGTAGGCGCAAAAAGTCCAAGGAGGATAATAAATGGCAGTCCGATGACTTCCAGGGCCAAGCTAGGAAGCGGATGGAAATAGGTAAGAAGATTATGCAGGAGCTGGACCTGTCAAAGGATGCTCCAGTTAGGGGTTCAGCTGGGAATGAGAGGATCGGAGGGGAAAATATTCACTCACTGAATGACCAGGGCGAACCACTAGATGAAGCCTTCCATTTAGATAACCCAAAAGGATCTAGGCTTGCGGAACCAGCTCAGCTGCATGATAATCTGGCTAACCGGAAGCCACAGCCTCTTGCTAACTCAGACCAAGGTCAGCACGCCACTTTCGAGGGAGAACACAAATCCCATTTGGAGCAGTCTAGCCACAAGGTTCAACGTGAGACGAAGTTAAATGTGAACCATGAGGGGAACTTAGGACGGGAACAAGAGGCCAACTTAAAACAAAGCCCTAAAGCCAGTTTGCAGCAGGAAAATTTAGATAATTTCGATCAGGAGCTTTGGGCCAATGCTGATCCTGCACATTGGGACAATTTGGAACAGACCGATTCCGACAGAATGAAACTAGCTAATTGGGCCAGCTTAAACCCGGCTAGCTTGGCCAATATAGAAGACGCCAACTGGGATTTGAGTAATTGGGCAACTGAAGAACAGGGCCAGCGGCCTCAGTTTGTCCAGGAACAAAGCCACATTGAGTTGGACAAACATGCCAATTTACAACCAGCTCAGGAGCAGCAAGTTAAATTTCACATGGAAAATAATAATCATAACTTTAAGCAGGATAATCACGCCCAACTGCAGCAAGGAAATCTGGGCACTTCTCAACATGAAAATCGGGCCCAACTGCAGCAAGGAAATCTGGGCACTTCAGAACACGAAAATCGGGCTAATCAACAGTTACAAAATCAAAACAGTTTTGATCAGACTCATCAGAACCGCCTAGTGCGAGACTATCATCAGGCAGACTTGAACCGCGATCTGGCTCAGCATCAGGATAGAGAGCTGCGATCAGAGGTCAACCTTCACCCAGGCGGACAACCGATCTCTCGAAAGAGAAACGTCGAGCAGCAAAGTCAGGCTTCTATACCACAAAGGGAGCAGCAATCAGATGTCAACTATCACCCAAAGCAATGGTCTTCTAATCAGCCTTTAACAAAGCAGGAAAGTCAGGCTTTTATACCACATAGAGAGCAGCAATCAGATGCCAACTATCACCCAAAGCAATGGTCTTCTAGTCAGCCCTTAAAAAACCAGGAAAAAGTGAACAATGTTGAAGGTGAACATGCTCCACTTGAGCGTTATGAAAGACATCAGCTCTCTCGAAAGAGAAATGCCAAGCAGGAAAGTCAGGCTAACATGCCACAAGGTGTGGCACATAGAGAGCAGCGATCTGAAATCAAATATCATCCACGCACTGAGCAATGGCAGTCGAACCAAGCTAAACTAAATAAGGATGAAGGTAACACTTATGAGAGAAATCAGCTCCATCAAAAGAGAAATGCCAAAATAGAAAGACCTTCTGAGAAGCGACGTGCAGCAGTTAAAGAAAAAGAGCAGATAGTTGCCAAGAATAATGAACCACAACCAGTGAAAGCTGATTTGACCAACTTCGACGTCGACAGGTGAGTGGATAATCCATATGGTATGCCATTTGCGGTATATAAATCAAATTTCTACTGCAGATTTTTAGCTATTAGTGCTCGCGATCCGCCTCTCTACCTGAATTCCATGCAGAACGATCGCATTCAGAGGGAAAACAAACGTCGATTGAATAAGGATCGGAGCCTGAGCGAAAGCTTGAACCTGGATAAGCTGACCAGCGCTAAGGAGGCCACTCTCGCAGGGGAATCAGATTGGGCAGCCGATAATAATAAGAGGGGCAAGCGGGAGAATAGGTCAACCGACGATGCTCCAGAGGTGAGTGCCAAACAGTATGATATCCTAACCGAATACAAATCTTTATGCCATTAGAACTCCAGAGAAACTTATCTAAAAAAGTTAATGGACTCGTTTCCTCGGGATCAGGGCAGCCAGATTAATGCCAACGTGGCCCTAAAAGATAGTCCGTTTGGGCACGAGCGCATGAAGCGAAGTTAAATTTTATTGTTTATATTCCTCCTCTAACTCTTGTTAATTCTTCCTATTAAATAAATATATTTTTTATACGGCAACCAAATCATTAAGCAGTTCGATTATACTTCAAAAAAATATGGGATTAACACTCACCTTTGCAGTCCCTCCAACAGAAGCGGGGTAAGGAAGACGTTGAGCTGCCCCTTAAGCCGCGCCACCACCGAAGTGCAGGCTGCTCCTCCCTCAGCCTGCAGACTCATGAACTCGCCATCGTCAAAGCCGTTTGTGGTCTTGTCCGTTTCCTCCTCCTTCAGCAGCACACTCGGGTCCCAGGGATGTGACTTGGGTCCGCCCATGAATGTGGCCGAGCTGTTGCTACCCGTTGCGTTCTCGTATCGGGGGACCACCTTGATCTCCCGCCAACACGAATACAGATCAAAGTGGGGCAGCATTTTGCTGCCAATATAGGTAAGGCCGCCGTCTTCGTTTTCTGAGAACAGTGGCGTGGAAAAGACATCGGGCCCCAGGGGAAAGGAGCAGCCATTCCAGTTGAAGCACTTCACCTGCGACAGGTGATTCAGGTAGCTGGCCATTAGCAGAGGCGAGTCTATGATCGGCCGGTTGACCTGCTGATGGAGATTGACCAGAGCCACGTCCTCCTGCGACGACATGGCTGAGATAAAGGAGTTGGAAGACAGTGATGGTGTGCCGGACGACGATCCACGGGAATCAGCCTACGTAGAATGGAGATGAGAGATCAGAGGATTACAATGGGGTTTGTCAGGGAAACGGGTGATGTTTGCTTTACGGCTGCTACAACTAAGATAGCCAGATCAAAGGGCGCAAGCAGAAAGTCGTGAGAAACGTTCATGTTGATGTGCTCAGTTCTGGTTTCATAAATTTTTCTTAAAGACGAAATAATTTAGAAAAAGAATACACAACACAAATACATAATAAAAATTCATTTAAGACCGCAACAAGTTTGCAATAAATTTTGAAATCAACTTTGTTAACTACTTGTTTTCGAACCGAAAGCCAGAAAGTCCGGAAACTCTTAAGACTAAATCTAGATCAAGTGAACTTCACATGCACTAATTTCCAACATCCATGCAAATGTTGAACGCCGAGCCAGGAGTTTTCACGCATTGCGATTCAAGATCAACGTGGGAAAGAGCTACAGATACATCGAGATGTTTCCGAATAGAGACTAGCTTGGAAATTTTGGTTTAGTTGCACTACTTTTGTTAGTTAGAAGTGGTTTTTGGTTTTTGCTGTTGGTACTACTAAGAACTACTCACATCATGAACAAAATGTCGGTACTCAGGTCGTGATGAGATATTTGTTAATTTTCTTATTGGTGTAGCAAGACCGTGAATGCGTCTCGCGTCTTCGTTCTGGATGAGTTTTGATTTCGGTTTTTATATCGATTTAGTTAGTTTTGGATTTCGATTTTAGATGAGTCGAGTTTTGAGGAAAGGAATAGAT
>JAEIIM010065022.1:0-20600 GCA_018874515.1 Drosophila greeni | reverse complement strand
GCTGGACAAGTGGACCTGCATTGCCGAGCACGAGAGCTCCTACCGCACCGGAGTTGTGGGACCCGAGAACTACAACGGCTCCAACGATTACGGCATCTTCCAGATCAACGACTACTACTGGTGTGCTCCTCCTAGTGGACGCTTCTCTTACAACGAGTGCGGCCTGAGCTGCAACGCCCTGTTGACCGATGACATCACCAACTCCGTCCGTTGTGCCCAGAAGGTGCTCAGCCAGCAGGGATGGTCNGCCTGGTCCACCTGGAAATACTGCAGCGGCTCCCTGCCCTCCATCGACAGCTGCTTCTAAGCAGTAACCCGACTCGTTCCACAAATAAAATATCAGCAACAAATTATAAAACTATTTTCATTGCATACAGCTAGGTGTTATGGACAAGCCTGAAAGTAGGCTTTAGTTTCTCAGGCATAGCTGACCAAAGCTGTCGTCTATATCCCCCTAGTGCATTATGGATTCAATTGTTTCGCTTACCTGTCTGCCACCGATTTGCCCGCTTCGTACATGGAGTCCAGGGAATAGTCGTCGCCAATGGAGCTGTACACATTGGTCTGAGTGCCCACTGTCTCCACGTCGCAGTAGCTGCAGCTGCAGCAGGAGTACTGTGAGCACAGGGAGGAGGCGTCCATGTCGGTGATGCCAATGGAGCACTCCTCATCCAGAGGTCGCTCTTGCAGCTCAATCTCCGTGGTCTCCTCCTTCTGCGGGGAGGTGCCGCGTGGTGAACGACTGGAAGATAATTAGTAGCGTCGATTATAGGCCTGGGTTGCTCATTAAGGAGTAAAATATGTATTTATTTCACATTATGATAATTTGAGAATGTGTTGCTGGCTGAGAACAGAGTCTTACCTCTTGGTGCGTGTGTCCATCGTGTCCATGACGACGTTCCAGGTGCGATTGATCAAGTAGAGCAGAAACAGCACCCGCGAAGTCTCCCCGTTGTGTGGAGGCGTGCCATTGGATGCATTGGCTCCGGCCCCCAGGCAGCTGCTGGAGCCCAGCCGCTCCTTGCCCTGGTCGTGGCTCCCCGGGCTCTGGCTCTGGCTCTGGTCGTGATGCGGATGGCGGGCTGGGAGCGTCTTGGAGCGGTACTCGCTCTGCAAGCAGTACTCCCGCTTGTGCTGCTGGTAGCGGCGGCGCGTGTTGAACCTGGAGGTGCCCTCGCCGGCGGCTCCCTCCTCCACTCCGCCGCAGATGTCGCCTCGGGTGGATGCGATGCGGTTGCCCATTACGACGACGTCGCGGATCGGCGCCTGTCAGTCATTGCCTAATGTGACATGGACGATACGACACAACGAGGAGAACACAACATATGTTAGTCTGTCTGTTGGGCTGCAGTTTGGATGCGAGTAGTATTAGCGCTGACACAATTCCCCTAACCAGTTTCAGGCCGAGCTGCGAAAAAAGTGAAGTGGCGGCCGGAGGAATTGGGTCAGCAACGAGTTCTGCAGGCCGCTAAGGAGGTCGGTCGGCCAGAACCAATGCCTCTAGATGGCCAGAACAGAGCAGAGCAGAACAGAGCGAGCTCCTCGCTCGGTTCACTTAGTAATTATGATAAACTATCCATACATTGGCCAAATGATGGATTGCCTGGACCAGTTTGGACATGATAGCAGTCTTCTCCTTCGATCCTGGACAGAATGATTGCATGACTCTTTCGCCTCCGAGGCGTGGAGCCTGTCATTGCATGGCTCCCAATAGCTGGCATCCATCAAATGGATTCAGGCCAGCACGGCTCATTAGCGCGGCAATACATCAAATTAGCGCCCTAGCTCCTCAACACTTGCGGTTTGACCCGCGACACGCCCAAGCTGAACTATCTATATAGCGAAACCACACAGTAGTCCCTTATCAGCCACCGCCGACCACTGACGTAGCAAACGTGACCGCTAAATGGCAATACACGATCGCAGAGCCACTATCAGCGGGCTGGAGTTATCGCCCGAAAAAAGGGGGGCACAGTGAAAGGTGCCCCCGCAGAGACTTTACTACCTGAGTTTACTATACAACCATTCTTCTTTATCCAACATCAATTAGTTTTCGAGACCCATTTGATTAGGCATAAATTATAGAGTAACTTGCCAGAACAACTTTCTTGTCAACAAAGAATATGGAAATGCGAGCCGTAAACCGGAGCAGCCAGTTTTAGGGTTCCTTAGCCTAAGCCCTAAAGAGGGAGAACCTTTCTTTTACTGACCAGTGAAAGTGACAACAGTGAAGTGGAAAGTTTGCATCTCATGCCTTTTGGTAGGGTAGGTTGAGTTCGGTCGTTAAACGGAGGTGCTACTGTACTGGTTTTAAAAGCACCATAAATATGACTGTCTTTCGGTCTTCTAGACATGCGCACTAGGCGTGCGAGGGATAGAGTCTCCCCAGATAGATCCCTGACTCTAATTAAACTAAATACAGCGCGAGAGTTTATCTTATCTATATCTCGGTGCAAGGCACGACACCCTGTACGGCAGGCAATGTTAACTATAGGGCAAATTATAAACCGGGAGCCGAGCAAGCACTCAAGTTTAAAATGCGAGACGCCAACCGGCTGGCGTCGACAGTCGCGTTTGCAACGATCTAGCGAGCGGTAGCCTCCAGCGGAGATTCGTTGGGAGAGAGCAAGGAACCTGATTTGGAGTAGAAGGAGCCGAAACTAGGACACGGCCAGCCCATAGCCAGCAAGATGAGCCAGAAGCAGCTAGACACCGAGCAACTGCTCTTCGAGGAGAAGCCCCTGCATGTGCCCTCATTGCCGGAGCTGCAGAACGGTGAGCGCTAAGCCGATTTCCCAGATCCCCCAGATAACAATACGTGCCGTATTGAGTGCTCTGTGCTGTGTGCTCTGCTCTGGGTTCTGTGTTCTGCGTTCTGTGTTCTGTGGTTCTGGGAGCCGAATGACCTTCAGAACTGTGCCACAGCCAAACTTTCCATAGCCGGTTTCGCTCAGTTCTGGTGATTTGTGTTTTCTGATTTCTGTTTTCATTGCGCAGACTAAACACAAACATATGGTTTTGGCCGAGAGCTTTTGGGGTAGCTTTTGGCGCCTATATGTTATGCCGTCCAGATGGAGGTCGAGATAAAGCTCCGCTAACATATAGTTTGCTCTCCTCTCCCGCAGTGATACAGGGTGCCCTGAGCGGCAACTTCGCCCAGGTGGAGGTCAGCGTGGGTCCTTGTCCGGACCTGAAGGCACCCCGCTTCGGTCTCGTGGAGAGCGGCCTGGGCGGCAAGCCCACCCTGCTGGAGGCCGGCGGACCGCCCTTCCTGCTGCCCCTCGTCCAGCGCGACAAGCTGTACAACATTAAGGAGATCACCCGCAAGATCCAGGGTCCCGGCAGGATCTTCGCCGTGGGCGCCGGAGCCGGTCCCTGGCCCATCCGCCGCTCCAACTGCGAGGGCATCTTCAATCTGTCGGTGAGCGAGAAGGACGAGCTGAACAACGGCAGCTACACGGCCACCGTGCGGGGCGCCCACGAGGAGTGCGTGCTGGAGAAGATCCCCCACACCGAGCCCCGCTGCGCCCTGCTGCTGAACCTCTTCCTCAGCCAGGGCCAGCCCGGAGAGGTGCTCAAGATCAGCGCCAAGCAGCGCACCGGCGAGCAGAACTTCATTGAGTGCATCCGCAAGGGGCTGGAGGAGCACTACGGCGACAAGGTGGTGGGTCTGGGCGGCATCTTCGTGATCAAGAAGGGCGCCGCCCACCAGCACGTGATGCGGGACTTCAGCAAGACGCCGATCCACACGGACGAGGAGGTGAACGAGTGGCTCAAGTTCTACGAGATGCCCGCCCAGCTGAACGCCGTGGGCACGCTGGTGACCAAGGAGCACGATCTGGACCTCCGTCTGCAGCACTTCCACTCCTTCTCCTTCAGCAACTGGGGCGGCCACTACCACTACGACACCACGCCGGAGACCGTCGAGTACGAGGCGTACCTCAATGTGGCCGAGCGGGTTGTGCGTGTGGACAAACCTGTGGCCACGCACAAGGTGGGCCGCGACTAGATCTTATCTCCGCATCCCCACCGGTATCTAGTTGTAGCCGAGTTTTCCATTGCCTTATCCCCCCCGTAAATAATAGTGAATAATAATGAAAATAAAAACTAAAAATAAGTCTAAAAATTCCATATCTATGTCTGTGGGGAGGACGCCCTGCTTATGACCGCAGCCCTATCACCCGTCACCCGGAATGACGGGCACTCGGATAGCTGAAATTCTGGCCAGGCCAGATGGTCCGCCGGTCAGTCGGCAGTGTGCCTCCAGCAGGGCAAGTCCCTGAGCCCATATCGTCGCATTTGCAGAGATAACATGAGTGGGAGTCACCTTCAAACGGAGGGGCTGCTTTTCGAGGAGAAGCCACTTCATGTGCCGCCGCTCTCCGAGCTGCAGAAAGGTGAGTGGAATGCCCCCAAAACTTTTGATAATATAATGCTTCCTCCGATTGCGACGGTTAAAGCTTTTTCTCTGCTCTTGTAGTGATACAGGGGGCTCTTTGTGCCAACTTTGCCACCGCCGAGGTGAGTGTGGGTCCGTGTCCAGACCTCAAGGCACCGCAGTTTGGTCTCGTGGAGAGCGGTCTGGGAGGGAAACCCACTCTGCTGGAGGCAGGTGGACCGCCTTACCTGCGACCCCTTGTGCAGCGCGACAAGCTCTACAACCTGAAGGAGATCACCCGCAGGAGCCAAGGTCCTGGAAAGATCTTTGCTGTGGGACCTGGAGCTGGACCCTGGCCAATTCGCAACTCAAACTGCGAAGGCATCTTCAACTTTGTCGTGAGCGAGAAGGATGAGCTGACCAATGGCAGCTACACGGCCACCGTGAGAGGAGAGCAGGAGGAGTGTGTTCTGGAAAAGATACCCGATACAGAGCCGCGCTGCGCCCTCATCCTAAATCTCTTCCTGAGCGAAGGCAAGCCAGGAGAGGTTCTAAGGATTCGCGCCCAACAGCGCACCGGCGAGGAGAACTTCGTGGAGTGCATTCGCAAGGCCTTGGAGCAGCACTACGGCGACCAGGTGGTGGGTCTGGGCGGTATCTTTTTGGTGAAGAAGGGATGTGTCCACCAGCATGTGATGCGGGACTTCAGCAAGACGCCGATCCACACCCAGGAACAGATTCAGCAGTGGCTCAAGTTCTACGAGATGCCTGCCCAGCTGAATGCCGTGGGCACCCTGGTGACCAAGGACATGGGCCTTGACCTCCGCCTGCAGCACTTTCACTCCTTCTCCGCCGGCAACTGGGGTGGCCACTACCACTACGACACCACGCCGGAGACCGTGGAGTACGAGGCGTACCTAAATGTGGCGGAACGCGTGGTCCGCGTGGACAGGCCCGTGGTAACGGATCGGTTGGGAAGAGACTAATGGCCCGGGACCAAAATAAATGCCTTCTAAGAAAATGGTTTCGGTTTCTTCTGTCTGCGGCGATTTACGGTTGGCTCATTAAAATGGCATCACATCATTTGGAGCGGAGGCTCCGAGCTCTGGGCTTTACGTAATTGCCAAAAATTGGAGCCGCGCTTTCTACGCGATGCAAATCGATGGCCAAATGATCTGGTTACCAGAACTGGTCAGGAGGAGTGCTGTTCTGGCCGCGGAGGCTACATGCGCGGCCTAATGAGAGACACGATACGGCGGCCTAGCTAAGCAGGCCGTAAATAATGCCCGAACATGCAGCAATCCAGCTTTGATTTTCTTTTCTTACCATAGCTTTTTTTTGCACCGCTGGCCATTAATTATTTAATAACTTCGATTCATGCAGAGCGCCGCTGCAGTGGCGAATTCGGGTCCCTGGCAGCCGAGCTCCATCATTAAAGCAATCCATCGACTCTTCGAAAATACATATTTCTTTCAAGTAGAAACAAAGTCTGGATGTGGAGTCCCCCGCCCGTTTGTTGTGACAGTTACAAATCGCAGTGGATACGGCCGCATCGATCATGCTGGCAGGGGAGAGGAGATCTTCTTACTTACCCACTCGGGCCTGGAGACTGGAGAGACTCTCCCAAGACGCGGCTTCTAGCTATTGTTCTGCGGCGTCTGCGGCACCTCTTAACGGGTTCCCAATATTTGCATTTAGATTTGAATTTATTATTATTCGGCCGGGTTCTGCTGGCAACCTTTTTATGAAAGCGGCACTGGCAGCAGCAACACCAAACTTCGAGACCCGAACTCGCGCACAAACATCGATTGATCCAATTTAATCTTCCAGCCGGGCTCAGCGGTGAAATGCAAATGCGATTTCTTCGTCCCACGAAAAAGAAAATCTCTTTTTTGTTATTGTTACCGTTGTGGTTTCAGCCTTGGCTGTAACCGCTTTTTTTGTGGCTCAGCACCGTCGGTTTATTCATATTTTAAACACACCATTAGCACTTTTTATTAGCTGCCTCTCGGTTTGATTGACTCCACTTCCACCCGGGCTCCACTTGCTCCAACTACCACTGCGACTTCGACTTTGGCTTCTTCGTGGACTTGGTCTTGCACTTGGCTGGAACTGAGGACTGAAACCTGGTCTCGGTTCTGCGATTCGAGCGCGTCTGCTCGGCTGAAACGCGAGTTGCAGACTGAATGAAGTCGGCGATGAGATGGCTCGGCCACTGCCTGCGTTGTTGGTTTGGAGTAGCTTTTCACATGGGCTTCCAGGCGCGTAGCCAAGCAACTTGTTTCGGGGGGAACTCTTTGCTTAAGTTATTGATAAACACACACTTAAAAAATATTTATTCTGAGGTGAGAAGAAGGGAAATTGTTTGCTTTAATCGAAGATGTTAGTGTTTACTTTTTAATGCAAGAGTACATTTTATTACTATAGTTTTTGGGAAATGTAAGATATAAGCTTATTCCCAAAAATCTCTTCTAGGTTCCTTGACAAAATTTCCGTAAATTCCAACCTCAGTAGCCTCAAAGAATTAAAAGAAGTATCTTGTAGCTAAAGAAACCCACTCGGTATCACAATTATAACCTTCTTAACAAACTTGCTCATTTTCAGAAGCTTCTTACATTAGAAGAGGCTATAGTAGGGTCGCCAGAATTTTCCCAGTGTAAATTCTAACCATTCATGGTGCCAGAGTCGGCTTATCGCCTCCACTCCACAGACTCCACTTGAGTCTGAAATTGTTTGACGAGTCTATTGCCCCCACCTTGCTGCACCTCTGTGGCGTGGCGAATCAGGTTGGCTTTTCGGCTGCTCTGCTTTACAAGCGTTTTTAAATTGAAATTGTCGTTTAATCTCTAATTGATAGCGTAAAGAGGCCGGGCCGGCTGACAAGTGCATAAAGCGAATGCCGTGCCGATTTTCCCAACCTCCGAAACCAGTTCCCACACTCCCAGTGCCAGCCGCAAAGTCGCTGCCAAGGCTGCTGTTTAGTGGTAGTAGCTGGCATCTGGTCTCCCATATCCATTACCAGCGACACGAATTTAGTTAGTGCTCCTGTTTAGAGTACTCTGCCCAACGGCAGCTCGGACCTGATCCTGCACCTGGACCTGGTCCCGGCCCACCCGTTCAATGAACCGCCTGCAAAGAAAGTCTGCTCCGAATAAATTGCATAATAATTATGGGCCCCAAGGCTGGGTGAGATGTATAGCCTCTGTAGTGGCTCAGCAGTATTCGAAATTCGAATCTCAAAGCCTTGGGGCGTTACCAATAATGTGTGTTTGTTATAGATGTATCGGCAATATATGTGGCAAATTCACTAAATTCACTGGGTGAAAAATAAAAATTGATGGCGACATTAAACATGGAAGCTTGAAGTTATATTTTCACTGGCGGGCCCACAATGGAAACTCGGAAAAGTAACCGGAATTGAAAGGATACACTGAACAGAAAGTCGATTAAATAAAATTCGGGGACAAGTACTTGATCTTGATATATAAACACTAAGTGTATAATTTGCTCACAAGATTAGTTATTAAAACCTTTTGTAATTAAAGCTGTAGCCGTATCTTTTATCTCAACTCGTTAAGAGGTGTTTTGGTTGATAAAGCATAAATGATCAATTAATTGCCGTCAAGATAAAGATCGGCCTAATTCATAGTCTTTCAATGAAAGAAGTAAGCTTTACTGCCTACTTTTTGGCAGCCTTAACTGAGCTCTGTTTAATAGAGCCACATTTTGGGGGCCTTCATTCCCAAAGCACTCAGCTTAGGGGAAAATATAGTTGTATACTTTTCAGGCATATATGTAAATAAAACTAACAAATACTTTTGACAAAATAATACACAAAATGTATACTTTAAGTACAACAGAGATAAAATAAAACTACGTATTGTTCCGTTTTGTTTTGCATGATTTTCATTATATATTTCTTTGTATACATATACAGTATATATATTCGTCTTTTTGTATACAACTTTATAGGTTTACACATCTTAGAACTGGGCTTTTATTGAGAATACTTGAAAATGTAGCAGCTGGTGTTCGATATTGTTGAGTCTCGTAACTGAAAGATAGACGTAACTAAGACTAGACTCCGGATATATCTCTAAATTACTTTGGCCTCACTGTATTTGTGCTGTGCCATGGATCGAGAGGGTTCTTCGAGTTACTCTAAACCAATCCAAAGGATTTATCTGCCTTTTACAACAGGCCCAACTGAGCCATTATCTTCCGATACAAAATTCTGGAGGAGTTCAACTTATCGTGTGGTTTCTTGGTTGTGCATTTACCTAGGCTAGGTGTGGCTGTGGGTGTGTGTTTAAGGTGTGTTCCTATAAAGGGCAACTATTGCTATAGCTGATTGCTTGAAGCGAGTGTCAAGTGGGGAGTTTGGAACCAAAGGTAACTATTTACATGTCTAAGATCTTGCACAATTCGGAGGAACGGAAAAATTAGAATAATCTAAGAGTAGTGTTTGGTTTCTCGTTTATCGCTAGGGGTTCTATTGCGAGCTTATTGAATTTGCTTTAAGAATCTCTTTGAAGAAGAGCAAATATTTCTTGAGACTTTCTTTTTATTCGTAATAACCGCACAAAAAATATATCATATTGGTTAAAGAAGCACAAACCACCCTGCCGTCGCTCTACTCAATGTAGATGTCCTCGATGGGATAGGCGGTCTCAATGAATTTCTGATAGAATCGCTGGAAAGCACGGCTGTAGGAGAGGATTGTTAGATTGGTATCCTAGGTTTCCTTGGCCAAGACTTACCCCACTGCCTCGGCCACGGGCCTGGTGGACTCCGATCCCTTGAAGACGTGGCACGCAAACCGCTGCACCGTCGGGTGCTTGGTGATGAAGCCAATGAAGCGGTGATCCCGAGGGTGAAAGGCGCAGAAGGAGACATTCTTCAGCGAGTAGAAGTAGTCAATGCAAGGCTTCTTATCCTTTTTGTTTTGCTGTCGAAGGAAGAGAGAAAGGGGTAGATCCGGTCAGGGGGTTGGTATTCACTTCAGGCTGAATTATTTGAATTTGAATTTTGTATATCCCCCTCTAGGCATAATTTTCCCGGTATCCTGGTACTCACATTCGGTCCCGATCGATCCACCATGCGCAGCCCCTGGTCGGACACCTCCAGGATGCAGGTCTGTCCGGTGGGTGAGCTCCCGTACTCGCCGACGATCTTGCGCACCGCCTGGCACACGACGCCCGTGCCCTTGTGCGCCAGCGTCTCCACGGACCCGAGGTAGCCCAGCAGGTAGCGCTCCTTCTTAACCAGCTGCACCGTCGGATCGAACTCGTTGTAGTCCAGGTCGACGGCGTAGGCCGAGGGGAAGATGCCCTGGCGTCCGGTGCGCAGGTTGACGCCCTCGCACCACAGGTCCTCGGCCTCCTTCTGCACGTAGATAGCGTCGCCGATCTCCAGCTCGATCTCGTCGTGGTGCCGCGGCACGAACTTGTGCAGACCGCGGTGTGTGGCCTCCAGCATCTCCAGCTGGCCGAAGGGAACGCCTCCGAAGGGCGGCGGAAAGGGGGATTGGGACACAGGCGACGTTATCTGTGGCGACATACTCTTGAAGTCATTCGGTGAGTGTGCCGTGCTGTGGCCGCTGTCCACGTCGCCTAGGCTCTGAAGCCGCTCCGAGTCCGGGCTGGAGTCCTCGTCCATCAAGTAGCCGCACTTGAGGGACAGAAACGACCGCTGCTGAGCATTGCCGCCACGAGCTGCCGGCGGAGGAGGTCCTCCGTTGTTGCGGAACTCATCCGCCAGAGAGCCAAAGTTGGAGCCACCTAGAAGATGCAGAATGGAAGCTGCAACGAGGCCATGAGTGGGTTAGCCCGTAACTACGAAGGGATATCTAAAAAGGGTAGCAGCCGGTTTTTACATTGTAAGAATTAATGTTGCAACAGTTGATTTCCGAAAGGATTTAAGTAAATAAATAAATCCTGATTAATTCCTTAAATGTGAAAACCGGTTTAGACCCTTGGAACTACTTGCATGCAGGACATACTATATAGGACACTACACTCCCTACTCTTCACTCACATTTCTTGTTCTTGGGAATTTCTGGGAGTTTGCGCCGTCGTCGAGTGGCTGCTGAATTCGGTGCCAGCAGATCCGTGCTTGCCCCAATGGTCACCGGAGCACTGTTGCCACCAAGACCACTGGTGTCCATGCCAAGGAAGCCACCAATAGCATCCTGGTGGTTTAAGGGGTGGTGACAATGCGAGTTGAAGGAGTCATTGGTGTCAAGGGATCCGTCCGAGGACAGAGTGACCTTCAGGCCATCGCCCAGCTCGTCGTCCTCCACTTGCCGCATCTTGGGCTCGCGGTCCATGCCATCCTCCTGATCGGAGCCGTCGCCTTCGCTCTTTGAGGAGTGAGAGTCCTCCAGGTCATCGTTGGGAATTAGACTGTGGATGATATTGGTTTAAGAGTGCATATGGATGAGTCAGTCGGGGGGAAAATGGCATTCAAAAAGTTTCAAAAGGACAGTCAATGCATTCAAATTTGCCTTCCCTCCCCCTTCAAGGATACCGACTTATTTCCAGGGGGGTGCTCCCGGGGACACGTGCAGCTTCTCAGCTTCGCATCACTTCACTTGGCACTCACGAAAAATGCCACTAAAAGGTAACCTTTAACCTTTTACTTACGAGTAAAATGCATGGGGATTATTCTTCTTGTTGCCAGCTCCAGCTCCGAATGTGGGAATCGTGTGGGGCTCAAATATGGGCCTGTGGAACTCCTCGAACTCGCTGTCGGCCATGTCGTCTTGGGACCTGGCTCCGGCCAGCTGCCACGCCCACAACTACGGGCTAGCTGGGAGCTTCAACTAAGTCCGATTCGATTTGATTTTATATTTTGGAAGACCTTCAACGCAGGCTGGCTAACTTTTAAGAGTCGAGAGTCGAGTCAAATTTTTCACTTCACATGCGAAAATCGATAATTTCCTTGACGTCGCTAGCTGGCGCACTTGAGCCCCCGTTCGACGTCCAGTTGTGAGTGGTGTGCTCCGTGCTCCGTGCTCCCGAGCCAGGGAAATTTTGGGACTTTCAGCTGTCAGGCGGAAGCTCTCTCTCTAGCTCTCCAACTTGTTTTTGTTTACCGCTGGCAGGCAGCAGGGTGAGGAGCAGCGGCATTCAAGGAGTCCAAGTCCAAGTCGCTCTCTGGGGGGTTGACATGTAGCGCGCCGACGCAGTGCGTCACATCCGCTCCGTGTGTCCATTTTTTGGGGGTGGGTTTGCGAATTGCAATGCTGTTGCGCTTGGGTCACGAGCCGCCAGGAGCGGTTCAGCCGTCCAAGGGGGTTGTAATGGAAGGAAAGCCAGGGATTGAAATGATACTTTTATAGCTTATAGGTAAAGAGAGTTAAAGATATATGAAATACATAATGTTTATATACAACTTATAAATAGAAATGAATAATTAATTAATAAAATTGAAATAGAGTAAAGTACTATTAGTCACAACCCTTTGGACATTATGGACGATGCAAGCACGATAATGGATCATCCGGATAGGCCAATAAATGCAATAACCCTGTAATAGATACCAGAGATCATAGGCCGATAGGAGTATTGTCAAATCGATTAATCAAAAAGGCTTTGTTTTTACAAGATAAGGGCTTCAGCCTTTAAAAGGAAATATACTATATCTCTCTTACCGCATAAATATTTCTTAATAAGTCATTCAGGGAAATATGTGTTATCGCTGGTAAAGACCCATTACTAATATTTGCCTTTGTTTGTGCTCACCAAGGGGTATAAATACCCCGAGCCAGAGTGTTCTACATCATTATTGTCTTCTTGTCCACTTTTCAACATGAAAGCTCTCTTGGTGTTCTGTGTCCTGGCTTTGGCCACACCCTCGATCCTGGCCCGCACCATGGATCGCTGCTCCCTGGCTCGGGAGATGTCCAACCTGGGCGTTCCTCGGGATCAGCTGGCCCGCTGGACCTGCATTGCCGACCATGAGAGCTCTTACCGCACCAACGTGGTGGGTCCGCCCAACACGGATGGATCCAACGACTACGGCATCTTCCAGATCAATGACCGCTACTGGTGCCAGCCCTCCAACGGTCACTTTTCGCACAACGGCTGCGCCGTGAGCTGCAATGACCTGCTCACGGACGACATCACCAGGTCGGTGCGATGCGCCCAGAAGGTCCTGGGAGAGCAGGGATGGACGGCCTGGTCCGTGTGGCACCTCTGCAGCGGAAACCTTCCACCGATCGATGATTGCTTTAAATAGGGTTTTATACTTGAACAGTATTATAATAAGAAATATTTAATCTATTTGTGTAATTAAATATAATGACATTTTCATTGCTTTAATAAAACATAAAAAAGGTATGTTTTTTCCTTTACATCTTAACCCTTGCTGGGCATTATATTTGCAATCAAAAGCTTGTAACTCTGTGAAGGAGTCATTTTCGACCCTATAAATCATAAATATGCTTGATCAGCATCAAAAGCTGAATCAATATAGCCCTGTCCGATCAAATATTAAAAAAATTTGAATAGGGGTAACATCGTCAAAATTGTCAAAATTTGAAAAAATTTGTATTCTTTAATAACTTTAAATTAAGTATACAGGTTTGTTATCCTAATAAAAACTAACACAGCAAAGCTTTCCGAGCAACAAATTCTAGTTATTTTTTGAGCAAGTTATGAGTGATTTTCCATTCGATCGATTGATCCAATTGCCAATTGCAATTAAAGCATTGACATCAAAAAAACCTACTAATAAAACTATATTGAATTGTAGCTAATATGAATATATTTATTTGCAAGTATTTATTTATTGCTTTTAAATAGCATAATATGAATATAGTGAATAAGTAATATAGGCAAGGCATCGGGTAATAAGTGCTTGATCTTTCAAAATGCTCTGATTCATAAGTCGATCCCTTTTAGAAGCAATTATTGATCGAGGGAAGTTTTCCGCTGCAACGGTTCCACACGGCCCAGGCTGCCCATCCCTGCTTCGCCTGGATCTTCCGGGCGCACTGCACCGACTTGGAGATGTCGTCCGAGAGCAGGTCGTTGCAGTTTACGCCGCAAACGTTCGCCGATTTCCCGTTGGCCGGCTTGCACCAGTAGGCGTCGCTGATTTGGAAGATGCCGTAGTCCTTTCCGGTCGGTCCTTTGACGTCAGTGCGGTAGGCGCTCACAATCTCGGCAATGCAGGTCCACTTGTTGAGCTGATCCCGAGGAACGCCCAGCTTGGACATCTCCCGAGCCAGGGAGCAGCGATCCATGGTGCGGGCCAGGATCGAGGTTGTGGCCAAAGCCATGATGCAGACAACCAGGAGAGCTCTCATATCGATGGGAGTCAGAAGACAATAATGATGTGGAACACTCTGTCTCGTGGTATTTATACCCGTGGAGAATATGATTCCGATGACTTAAAATCAACATTTAATAAGGGAAGATATCAATAATGGGTCATAATTGCGACAAACACAAGAGATTTCCTAGAACTAGTGCTGTCTCTTCTGATAACCTCATTGGTATAATCCTATTGGTAATATTGATATTTAAATATTTTATAGCTGACAACTTATCTTACAATAAACATAAGTCATTTCCCAGAGGCTGACTTTATCTTGGTTGCTTTGACTCCAAGCACCTTTAACTTAAAAGAGTATTTATTTTCCTATTCGTTTTCTTACATTTTATTTTGGAATTTATAATTAAAGAAAGTATAATGAGTATAATGTAGTTTAATTACACTTCAAAGGCACTGAATCACGAAAATATTAAAGCTGAACTCAAATGAAAACCTAAAATACTTGTTACAAACTTTTTCCTCTAAATGTTTATACAATTATCCTTGCAGGGAAATCATTGCAAAGACTGAAATTTAATCCAAGTCACACTTCTTCCCTGCCAAACCCCCTCCTTTGCAAATTAGTGGGTCTAACTTAATTATTCGAAAATCAAGGAATCAACAACTGCCATTCATCGTGACCTCGACTCTGGGACCGACTCCGTCTCTGCCGTCTGGCAGAGATTTCTCTCGCGGCGAAAGGGAGAAATTCACGTATCCTCCAGGGCACTCGCTGCTACCATAAATCCATCAAGCGACTGGCGGCTCTTGGGCAAATAGAAAGTGGAAAGTGCCTCGCTCTGGGACTCGTTTGCCGGTCAATCAGTTAGCCAGCACCATTAAGTTTATCGCTTTGGCTGGGAGGAGAGGATACCCCCCGCCCACGCATGTGTTTAGTGGCTGTCGGCACCCCTCTGACGTGGTTTCCGCATATTTTAATAGTCAAGTAGCCCTGACTCTGGTTTCCTGCTCACGGGTTTCCCCCGCTTTCCCTCCGAGCTCTGTTTGCCTTTCTTGAAGCGCAAACAATGGCCCAGAGAAGCGGGCGAAAAGAAATTGCTATTTATCTTCTATTGACTCTGTCGCTGGGAAGCATCAAGTGGTTGCTGGCGGTGGAAAGGGTTCTCTTTAATGGTCCGACTATTCCCGTTTATTTGGCCACTCTCAATGTCGCCGAGTCAGGCCGTTTTCCTTGACCAACTTCCCATTGATTTTATCTAACAGGAGTTCTTCCCTTGTTTTTCCGCAGGAGCTCCGAAAAGGGGTTCACTAGGTTTTTCCTTACGGTACACTAGTTACTGCGATACCAGCATAAATTAAACGCTTGAATTTGAAAGTCAAGCGCAGAGAAGTCCGTCTGTCTGTCTGTCTGTCCTGCCACCGAACCCAGGCCCCAGCCTCATGACTTTTCCCCATTCAACAAGCCATTGAAAGTTGTTGCTGCTGATTAGAAAGTGAAATGTTTTGGGTAAAGGGGAATATACATGATACTCTAAAAAGAAAAATGAATAAATTAGGAAGATGATGCTTCATAAAAAATTACTGCAATGGCTTAACCTTTTACCAAATTTATCATAATTATGGTTGGAATTTAACATACTTCATTATTTATACATTTAGGAAAGTGCTTATTTTGTTAGTAATTTTTCATGATTAAATGCTTTATATATTATAAAAAATACACTCTTTAATAGAAAACCCACATACCCTTTTCCTGCAGCACCATGACGTCATGCGTTAGAGTTTCGGCCTGACTCCAGCATGATTTGGCCAATCAGAGCGAGAGCACATCCCCCAAAAGGAGGTGGGGCCTCTGGCTGAAAAGACTCACTTGTAGCTTTTATATCCTTGAACGAATTTATCTCGCCACGCACACTTAATAAATACAATTGAATATGTATCTCCCTCGTGGGTGCGTGTGTGCGTGTGTCGGGAGTCCTGCGGGCTGCCTATAAAAGCCGCGTCGCATCGGCAGGATCTTGCAGTTGCGCCAAGTTGCGCATACGACGCGTGTGCCCGCGGTGAAAGAAGTTCCGGCTTTCCAGTGTTCTAGTTCCGTAGTGCAGTGCAGTGATGAGTGCCTCCGGGAAGAGTCTTCTGGGCCTGTGGCTCTACAGGAGCGGCGAGAGCGAGTGGGCCGTCAAGCAGGGCAGTCCGCTGCACCAGCTCAAAAAGGATACGGCATCGACGGCCTCCGGCTCTTCGGGCTCGGTGCCGCCGCATGTGACCCTATCGCGACACTCCTCAGCTCCGCCAGAGCCACCCAGGCTGGCCATCGGTGGCGTTGGCCAGGATCCTCCGCGGCAACACTCGCCGGGCGAACGCATCTCCATCATCTTCACCCTGCGCAACCAGGTGGGAAACCTGGCCCGGGCTCTGCAGGTCTTCCAGGAGCTGGGCATCAATGTGCTGCACCTGGAACTGTCGCCACTGGAGATGACCACGAACCAGGCGGATGTCCTGGTGGATGTGGAGTGCGATCCCCGACGGCTGGACCAGGTGGTGAAGATGCTCAACAGGGAGGTGGCCTGCGTGAACTATACATCCGTGAACACGCAGGGATTGGCCAGGGCTCCGTCACTCTCGGCCTGCTCCAGTTTTGGTGAGTTCTTTTTTTGCGACAGATCCTGAAAGTGTACTTTAACTTTTAAAATTAAACTAGGGTATGGAAAATAATAATATTATAATAATATTTGTTGTTAGATTTCGGTGACATGGTGTGGTTTCCCCGCAAGATTTCCGACCTGGACAAGGCTCAGAATGTCCTGATGTATGGCTCGGAACTGGATGCCGACCATCCGGGATTCAAGGACCCCGTTTACCGCAAGCGCCGCGAGCAGTTCTCGGCTATAGCTAACAACTTCAAGCAGTAAGTGTTGGGAAAATAGAAAATAGTAGATAGAAAATCTTGAACCACCTGTAACCCACATCCTACCCTCTCCTCAAGTGGCAATCCCATTCCCCGGGTGCAGTACACACCGGAGGAGGTGAAGACTTGGTAAGTTTTTGATTGCATTTGGCACTGATTGCGCTGCAGCATCGATTCATGTGGGCGACTTTGAAACTTTCTGTGTGAAGGGGCACCGTTTTCTTGGAGCTGCACCGCCTCTACGTGTTGCACGCAGTTCCGGAGTATATGGAAAATTGGCCCGAGTTGGAGAAGTACTGCGGCTACCGCGAGGATAACGTACCCCAGCTGCAGGATGTGAGCGTGTATCTGAAGCGTAAGACAGGATTTCAGCTGAGGCCGGTGGCGGGATATTTGTCGCCCAGGGATTTCCTTTCGGGACTCGCTTTTCGCGTTTTCCATTGCACTCAGTATATACGGCACTCCTCGGATCCTTTCTACACTCCCGAACCGTAAGTTTATAAGAGTTTTTAATGGGGAAAATAGGGTTGATAGTTTTAAAATTAATAATATTTATTTATTAATGGGTAATAATTATTTTGCTTTCCAAATTGCTTAAAAAATTATATTTAAGTACATATACTTGGCATACTTTTGGGACGCGAGTAATAAATGATGACACAAAACATTTAAATGTGTAATTCATAAACAAAAAAATAAACCAAGATTAAATGCTTATGTAGGAATAATACTTTAATATAATTATCTTAGTAAAAGCTTGTTTTATTCGGAAAACCCATTTGATTTCTTGAAATAATATTACTAATACATGACTAACACATGACTAATAATTTTTATATTTTTCCCAGCGATTGTTGCCACGAACTACTGGGCCACATGCCCCTGCTGGCCAACTCGAGCTTTGCCCAATTCTCCCAGGAGATTGGCTTGGCCTCCTTGGGAGCCAGTGATGCGGATATTGAAAAACTGGCTACAGTAAGTACACCTTCTTACATTTTTATATCTTTCTAAGGTGACAAGCTCCCTTGCCAGCTCTACTTTTTCACCGTGGAATTCGGATTGTGCAAGCAGGCAGACAGCTCTTTCAAGGTTTATGGAGCCGGACTTTTGAGTTCCGTGGCCGAGTTGCAGCATGCAATTACCACAGAGCAGAAGATCAAGAAGTTCGATCCGAAGGTGACCTGCAGGGAGGAGTGCATCATCACATCCTATCAGAATGCCTACTACTACACGGACTCGTTTGAAGAGGCCAAAGAGCAGATGAGGTGGGCTATAAATTCTAGAATTAATTAAAAAATTATATTAAATATTTATCACATTATAAATTTATGTTTTTTCTTTATCTATGTATAGGGCCTTTGCCGACAGCATCCAGAGACCGTTTGGAGTGCGCTACAACCCGTACACCATGAGTGTCGAGGTCTTGTCCAATGCCCAGAAAATCACGGCAGTGGTCAGCGAGTTGCGAGGAGATCTCAGCATCGTTTGCTCAGCTCTGCGAAAGATCTCCGCCACGGATGAGAACCTGGATGTGGACAGCATTGCAAACATGTTGCACAATAGTCTCAATGTCCGAGGTGGAGCTTCGGGAGGCGGAGGAAGTCCCTGCAGTCCGGACAACTCTGACAACTCTACAGCGGAGGGGGATTAATAACGGAAAGAACATGTAACGAAAGGCTAAAAATCTGGAAGAGACTCTTGGGACCACAGAACAGTATAATTCGCTTAGCATTTTAACAGAAACCAAATTTAAGTAACAAACTAAAATTTCTTTTAGAGAAATAAAATGTTCTATATTACTACAAACGAATAGACCCGCAGAGGCTAACATACTTTTCTGTAATACCTATCAATACCCTTCCTCTTCGTAATTATTTTTAAAACTTTCTATAACTTCCCTCCTTCTGCTAAGCGAATTATACCGTCAACTTTTTGAATATACAAGTATCCATGTCTATGTCTAGCAGTTGTTTATTCAAATCTTAACGCTATGTTAACACTAAAGAACTAAAGTAACAATAAATTCGCAACCTCTCGGTGTAGCTGCCTAGCCTACTTGTAGATCATATCACAGTCGCTGTTGAGGAGCAGCTTCTTGCTCATGTAGCTGGTGAGGCACTGCACGAAGAAGTTGGGTATGGTCCAGAGGTTGAAGCTGAGGGCCAGGACCCGCCACTGCTGCAGGATCAGCCGGATGTCCGAGAGCCAGTTGAAGCGATGGCCCACCCGCTTGGACACCTGGCTGGTGACGCCTCTGACCACGCCACCGGCAATGCCGGAAACGCTAACCCGCCGCCGCTTGGTGGGAGCACCGTCCTCGGAACCCGAACCACAACCGGAACTGGAACGGGAATGGGTGCGGGATCGGGAGCCGAGGCTATTGCCTCCCGAGGTCAGGGCTCTGTGATCAAAGTCGGGCTTCAGGTCGACGCGTGGCGCTATCTGGATGCGATCCACTGTGTCGCAGATCTCCGCATTGCTGATGAGGATGCCCGCCACAATGTACATCATCTTGAAGACCCTGTTGGGGGAAATATTTTTGAGTTAATAGGGGCTTTTCTGGGGAAAAACTAAGCGCAACGCACCTCACTGTATGTGACATCATCTTGACAGAACGTAGATGTCGCTATACGTATTCCGGAGTACGCTTTTGTGTGTGTTTTTTTTTTGGGTATTTTATTTTTTTTGCTTTTTGCCTGCACCAAGGTGCCTTATCAGTGTTTTATTTAATTCCAATTCGAGGCTGGCCGATCTGCTGATGTATTTATTCGCTAGTTTCTATGCTCGGCACGTGGGTCAACCTATTGCCACTGATTCCGCGGACTGATCGCTCTCCGACTGCTCTGCTCTGACGCTGGAAACCGACTGAAGGCGAGCTGGCGGCGACCCGAGCCAGCGGAGCTGATAAGCCGGGAACCAAAAATATATAATAATGGATACGGATAAGGCGGCTGCATGTCCGATGCTAATGCTCGCCCGAGATATGATCCGGCCGAGTCCATTACGATCGTTCCTTTTTAATGTGTCTGCATTCAGGTGCTCCCAGTTGCTCTCCCCTACTGAAAACTGGGGGTGATAAGGCCCCTGACTTTCGGCTTATCGATCAATTTTATGGATCGCTCTGCGGCGGCGTCAAAATAACTCTGAATCGCTTGGAAACTACGTAATGTTTGCTGCTCGCCGTGCACCTTGGACTCCGGATTGGATGAGTAGGCGGCGGCTAGCGCGATGTGATTACCCATAAATGCCGGGGTCTGGTCTGGGTTCCATCGCATGAACCGGGTCCGTGTCCATCGAATCGGTCCGATAGTGAGGCCTTATCGGGGAAACACATCTAGTTCACCTTTGCTTGAGGTAAACAATAGGTTTTTGAGGCTCAGGTGGGGATTTGATATTTTTTTATAGCCTTCATTTTATTATTGTTGAATTTGTTCAAGTATTTTTGTGGCATTATAATTCAGTCAGAAGCTCAAAACTACGTGAAAGATTCGTTTCCGACATTGTAAATCATATATAATCTTGATCAGCATTAAAAGCTGAGTTGATCTAGCCATGTCCGGGGGAAAATAATTTTTTTTAATTTTTTAAATTCCAATATTTGGTATGCAGATTTGTAACTCTGATAAAAACTAACACAAAAACTCTTTCCGAATTGAAATTAATGCATTTTTGGCTTAGTTATAATCAATAATCTGCTTTAAATGCCAGCTGCAAGGGTATACAAATTTCGGCTTCCCAATGTTAGCTTCCTTTTCATGTTTTAAGTGCTGTAGTAGTCGAAGTGTCAACTGCTTCCATCTAGTTTCTTAGATTGAGGTAAAGATAGTCTGTCTAGTCTAGATAGTCTGTCAAAGAAACTGTTTTGTCGCTTAAGCTACTTGTTTAAAAAACCCAAAAAAAAATCTGAACTTCATTTAACCTAACCATTTCTTTACATTTTGTTTGTGTCGTAGGTTTTTTAGAGCCCAAATTACGATAACCAGTAAACCAGTAACCTCTATAAGTTTTTAAAAATAAGCCTAAGCCTGAAAC
>JAEIIM010064989.1:0-28806 GCA_018874515.1 Drosophila greeni | reverse complement strand
GAAAATTTTTCCAAAAGCAAATTGAAACTATACAAGTGGAATTTCTTATTGTGTCAAAACTGCTTATTACCTACTGTAAAACTGTAAATTCTTTGCATTCTCCCTGAGTTATTCTGTTTTCGGTCTTTCAAAGGGTATCTTGTATTCCCCAGCGCTCCTCCATGCTCCTGCTGACTGCTTTATGTTTACTTTACTGTCTTTGCCTCTGTTGTTGGTTATTGTCGGTGGTTCTTCTCGGCTGCCTTCCTGCTTTCATTTGGCTGGTTAACTTGTTCGTCTTGCTGTCCCGGCCTGTTATCCTTGGGTGTCCCGCCACCCCGAACAGGCCTTGGGAGACGAGGCGAAACATGTAGGGAAATGGCAGAAACTTGTAGCCTTTCGGCCTCACTCGAGCAGCTATCATCCGGAGACCGAGCGGCAGGGAGCAGTGCACAAACAACATAATTAGTGAAGAGCCGAGGGCAAAGTGCCGCAGAAACGCAGGTCTACAAAGGCTGCTCCGCTGTGCTCTGCTAATTGAGCAGATTGTACTGCACAATCGAATTAATTTATTCCGAATTTCTCCTGGAAAAACTTCAATCAGTTCGCCCGTGCAGTTCCCCTCGACTTCACCCTCCTCCCACGGAAATTATGACTTAATGCAGGCGAAGATGTTCGCCGTTCGGCGCTCGGCGATCCCAATGCTGAGCCAGAGCTGCAAAATTAATTTCCCAAGTGCATTATTTGGCGGGGGCGGGACGCCTCCAGTCCCAGCAGCGCATAAATCGACGTAATGGCAAATTGTAGCCAGCAGGAAAACAGAAAAGTTGAAGCCGAAGCTTTGAACATAATGCGAGTATGATGAAAAATGAAAGCCAGCCGGGAATGTCGGAATTTTTCGAGGACTCAAGAGGAGCTCGTTCGACTTTTATGGTTAGCTAAAATCAAATCAGGCAAAATCATGCCGGGATTCCGTGGGATGGAGAAGCTTGCCGAGAGCCGATCTAAAAAGAATATTTCATGGGAACGATTAAGATTGTCAGGTCTTTGAGTTTTTTCTCTTTGAACATTTTATATGATTTTTGAAGCTAAACGAATGTTTGTGTTTTTAAACTGGAATTTCGCAGGTTTAAACATTTGGCAACCGAATATATATCAGACAACTAAATTGTCAACTTTACCGCAATCTCTTGAAGAATAAGTATGAAAACTATAATTTACTTTTGGATTTTTCTGTTGAGGGTAGGACAATAGATCTTCCTTCTGACAGCCTAATTTTTTATATTCCCCATGTCAAACCCCGTGTCCTATTCCCATAAGGCGCGCCTCAACCATCTATCATATTCTTTCCTTCCCAGAGTGTGGTTAAAAAAGAGCAAAATAACTTTAACGCTCATTTAGCCGGAGGCTTTAAAAAAGGTTCTCTCCTGACAGACGCCTTCTTCGGATTTCCCCCGGCCTTTCCCCCGTTTTTCACGACTGACTCTGTCTATCTGTCGCATTGTTGGCCTTTTTCCCGGGCCCTTTGTACATGTGTAAGTGTGGATGTGCATGGGAGAGGGTCTCACCGACTGACTCATTGACTTACTGACTGACTGACTGACTGACTGACTGAATGTGGCAGCCATTTTGCGCCAACACACTGGGGCAAGGCACAGACGGAGAGAAAGAGAGGGGAGAGGGGCATGCTCCACTTACTCGGCTCTTGGCAGGCTCATAAAATTTTATGATTTCGATCAACTCGAGTGCGGAAATTATTAAGAGTCGAATCTGTTTCAACATCCTGCCATCCCCCACCATCTTCTGCAGGCTCTGCTCTACATTTTCACATGGACATGTATATCCTTTGTATATGAACACAGCAGCGGTCGAAACGATAGCAGCACTGCTCTGAAAATGTGTTCTTTTTCAGCTAGAAAGGGTTTACTCATCAGAATCGAAATAAAATCAATGATGAAAGCTATTAATGTTTCCAAACTAAATCGATAAATTGAACTAAGACCAAGGTAAGATCCATACCATACCATACCATATCACAACTTGAGGAAAATTCGTATGTAAATCGATATTTTAAAGTTTCGATATACGTTATATTAAGGCCATCCATAATATGATATTTCTTGCAAGACCACATAAAAAGGTTCCCCATAAAACTAAATCCGTAAACATATAAAGCATTATTCAACAGATTGCTCTTTACAAAATGATGAAAACTTATTAAAGATTAATTACATATGCTTTCCGACTTCGGCCACTAATATTTAAGCCTCAACTGTGCACAGGGCACACACATAGTGTTTGTACCGTGGATACATAATTTCATGTGGCAGCTGCCAGGGGCAAAGTGCACGGCGCTGTTGGGTGCAAGGGGGAGGACTTGGGTTTCGGGGATGATTTCGCGTAAAGTGCGCGGCACATAAACTTCATTGGCCCCGTACCTGCCGTAGAGTGCCCGCCATTTTAATTTATATTGTAGCCCTGTTAAAGTTCAACAATAATATAAAAACACGCACACAGAGAGATGTAGTAAAAGGAAGAAGCAAAAGCTTGCATGTGTTTTCCTTCGCTTTCCCCACGACCATCTCGCTTTTCCTGCCCCGTTACCTGGAAAGTGCGTTTTTATCTGTTTGGCAGCTGGAAATGGAGACCAGGTAACACGCAGAAACTTTTTGCCAATTTCTTAGGGTCCGCGCATACGTTTTATTTGTCTGTGGGTGCACACTGAGAAAAGTGCTTGGCAGATACAATAAATGAATCGAAACAATTGACTATCACAAGTAGAGATGAAAACCAGGAAAAAAATCTAAATAGACTGCTGGAGATAGCCTCGTCACGCACTTGACTGATTTTTAACACCCACCCCTCGGAGGGTGCGTGAATAATTATCGAATTTATAAACCTATTAATAAATTGGACGGCGCGTGAGACCGAAAACCAGTTCATGCTGAAGGGAAACCCCCAACGAGCTTGGCCGCCTCCCTTTGCCCGAAAGCCAACCCCTCCACTGCCTCTATCTCCGGCTGGGTATTTTTAACCCTTATCCACTCCCCACGGCCCGAACATTTAGTGAAATGACCGCAAAAGTTATTTTTAAAATCATTTCCGAGCAAACACACGTTCGCTCGCATGGAGGAAAAACTTTGGGGTCAGAAGATAAGCCAGGAGCAGCTGTAAGAACGCACATAAACATGCGTGCCGAGTCGGGTCGCTACGTATTTTCCTTTTTCATTTCTGGGGTCAAAACAAGCTGCCACGCCTCCTCGGCCAGGGGACCCGGAGAGCAACGCCTCCTGTTTTGTGTACTTTTCACTTTCGCTGCTCTGTTGTTTGTTGTTGTTTGGAGGCTACTTTGAAGCTACTTAAGCCGTTTTGAATTTTTTATGAGGGCCCTTCCCCTTTGGTCATAATGTTTTTTCGTGTATATTGATATAAATGCTTATACATGCCCAGGTGTGTGAGGGATAATGATCGGGCGGCGGAGCAGGAACTCCCTTTAATCGGAAGGGAGTTTTATGCGAAATAAAGGCTTTGAAAGAGGGGAGTATTAGAAAATTCATCAATAACGGCAAACCCTTTTTGGGATTATTTGGACAAGTACTGGGAGACTTTTTAATGTATTTCTCCATTCGATATCAATCGAGCTTAACCTAGAAGGGTTTTCCAAAGTTGGCTTCATTTCTTGATTTCTTTCAAAAATCACAATCTTTGGTCATTAAATGTGGAAAATAAAGTTTTCCATAAGTTCTCCTTTGATAAATTGAATGGTTTATCGCCATATCTGAAAGCAATTTTTCCTCTCTCCGAATGCTGTCTCACCTGCCAGGCTTTTAATAATTCTCTCTGCCTGAACCCCCATGCAGGTGTATATATGATATGGCTTCATCAAATATTAATATTGTCTGGCTTGTATCTTATGAGAGTTGGTAGAACGAGATGCATTATTGATTGACTTTGTCGCCAAGAGCACTTGCTTTTCACGGAAAGCTTTTATTTTTTGATTTCCTTGCCTCGGCAGGTATGTCTGTGTGTGAGGAAGGAAATGTCCTGATGCAAAGAACAGGTGTAGGTAGTTTTGTGTTTGTTTGTTAAAGTCTCTCTTTATTTGAGAGTATTCACCTTGTTTCTCCGTGAAGTAGTGTTCGTTTTGAATATATTCGTAATTTTTTGTGGTCGTTCCTACATTCCATTAATATTTCAATATTTCCGCCATGTATTTCGAGCTGCTCCCGTTTCATTTGGCGTCCGTTTTGAGTTATGCATTGTTTCGCACATTTGGCGCGTCGATTTATTTACGGCACTCATAAATTTCCGTGGGTGTGTGGCTCCAGAATGGCGGTAATGTGTGCTGTCCTGTGTGTTTCGGAACGCTCTGTGTCCTGTGGCAGGCTTCTGTCACGTGTTGCATCGCCCGCACAGCAGTTGGCATATTATTCATTTTTATTATATTTTGTCGCCTTAACGACCATAAATTGCATTAAAAACGCGCTGCCATTGAATATGGTCAGGTGGGCGGGAAGCTGAGAGCTAACCGCTCTTTTTGGCCAGTGTAATTTATGGCCGAAAAATTTTAAATGTAAAAGCATATACGAATACCATTAAGCCCAGCGGCGTTGACAGCGGAAATGCTGCAGCATTCGTCTGTGAAATATTTAAAATTCATTTTACCCTTGGCGGCGTCTATTCGTTTACTTTTTTATGCGTTTTATCGTCCCGATTTTTATGGCGCCCGGAATTGAAGAAGGGAGAAGGCGGCTAAGTCTAGGCAAAGCCCATATCCCTTTGATATGTCCGCCAGACGTCAGAAATATTTTGGATATCCTCCGGAGCCGAAATGCCGAGAAGTTGGCGCAGCAAAAAACAAAAAGAGGAAGTCACCAGGCACAAATGAGGAATGGGGGGGAAAAGTGTAACTTAACCCGCATCAAGAATTTGTCACGATTTGTAGTCATCGTCGTCGGCGGCGGCGTCTCCCCCTCTGTGCCAACCATGAAAAATGACCGAATCCAACGCTGCGTATACGTAACGTGGCAAAAAAAAGTCCCAACACCAGCCCCGACCCCTAACCCATCAGGCCCCGTGACAATTGTGCGGTTGGGTTTTTTGCTCCTTCATCTTAAGGATTTCTTAAGCAGCGGCAGGAGCAGCTTCAGCGACTCTTCACACATCGTTTGTCACATTGTTCGCCGCAGGATCTGAAATCCCTCGCCCAAGTGTTTGATGTTGTTTCTGGGCCATAGTTGCTGCCAAAGGCAATGCCATTACTATTCGCCATTGTCACTGTTTTGTTTGTTTGCTGAATGCGAATGCGAATACTCGTATTTGTTGTGATTTTTCATCTCGCTGTAGTTTGCTTTTTGCACATTAGTGCGGGTGGGCGTGCCATGTGTAATCAATTTTCCTTTTCTCGCTGGCAGCAGGTGTCTAAGGGATTTCCCCGTTTTGAAAAGCTTTCGCTTTCGCCGAGATGGATAAATGTCTCGCAAGAATAAAGGCGTGTGTAAACCGCTCAGGGATATTGGTGATGCCTTTAAAACTCCTGTCGTGACTATAAAAATTAAGAGATCTTGAATCTTGCGTGGTAAATGGTAATTTCTATAAATTTAATTACCAGCTAAACTTCATTCCTCGGCAGACAAAGGCGGCGAGCGAAATTGGAAAACGCGAAAATCAGTTTGCATATATTTCATGGCACACAGTGCGTATGATTGACATTAAAACATTAATTATGCAAAGCGCAGCGAAACTTTTTTGTTGAATTGTGTTTGCCTGTTAGAAAAGCGAGCAGACTCCACTTGTTTTCCCCTTATTTTCCCCCACTTGCACCCCTTTACAATTTTCTTAACTTCGTTTCGCTTTCTGTGTGTGACGCGGCACTGAGGAAAATTTTGGCTTGAGCAATAAGTGCTAAAAAAATATATTCTTCGATTGCCGCTGTCTAGATTAATATCAAAATGATAAACGAAACAATAGAGATAGGAATAAGTGTTGATTTTATGTAAATGTAAGTAAATCCAAAAGAGAATCAGAAATATTCCTTAAAAAAGCAAGTGCAACATTTTCCCCCAGTGTCCATGACAACTCTTTGCAGGCACCCAGGGAAAAACTTTTGGACGCAGTTCGCAGCTCCTTCTGCTTGGGCCACATGTCGTATGCGCAATGTCGGCGCATTGCTCGCAAAGAGGCGGGGCGCTGGGTCGCAGCGTAAGGGGGCGTGGCAGCGAAAGTCAAGTTTTTAATTGTTTTCGCGAATTGATTTAAAAAGCTTGTTGCTGCGGCAACTTGTTCCGTCGCCACCCCGAACTTCATTAATATGTCAGAGTTTCTGTGGCCCAGTGCTCTCGGTCGCGGCTCTGCTGCTAAACGGCCCCGACTTCCAGTAATCAAAAACAACAGAGGCAACAACACGAACTTTTGCCACGGCACACCGAGCTGCGGCAGCAACTGATGAAAAGCCTGATTGACAGACGCCAGGGGTGGGGCGGGGCGGCGCCGGGGAAACCGAACTCCATGGCCAGGCCATGGGCAGGGCATTAAGACAAACTCTTTGCCGGCTCACTTGGGCATATTTTATTTATGAGAAGGAGACGCCGGGACAAGCTGATTGCGGCCAGTCCCCCAGCGGGTTTCAATTAAATGCACAGATTTTTCAACCTGCCACGCCCCGCGCTCCGCTCTCCGCGCTCCTTGCTGTTTTTAATTATGTCCTTTTTCGGGCGGCGCGGGGGGCGTGGCGGTAAAACATGCACGGGGCGTGGCATTTAATTGTCGACACAAGAGCGAAATAATTTTTATATCAGCTTAAGTTGTTTTCTCTGCATTGTCCGCCCAATCGAGCGTCCTTAAGAGGACGAGGCTGCCGGGCTGGGAAAACGCGAAGGAAAATGGCGAATCAACTGTTTAATTAAGGGGCCAAGACAGCCCGATATTGATGATTTTAACCAGCTGGCGGGAGGGATAGGGGTTGCCCTCAGGTGTTTGTTAATGAATTTTAAATCCTTCGTTGTGCTGGAAACTTATCTTTGAGCTGCGTTTCGCAAAAGTAAGCTCGCTCCTGCGGTTAGTCCTGCGAAAGGAGCTGAATCGCTCAAAGAAAACCTGTTGGTTATGAATGTATTTACCAATCGGACTTTTGATCATTAAAACTATTTTATTTATTTTAAAACAATTATTTTAGTCACTCTTCCTTGGTAAAAGTGCATTCTTTAGGAAAGCTTTGACAACAAGCCAAATAAATAGGCAAACTAAGAGGCTATTGCATTTGTGAGTTAGTCTGGCCACCAGATTTGCTTACCACATGAATTCTTCAAGTTATTTACACATTTAAGACCCCTTTAATTCACAATGAACTCCTGGGCTGTCACAATAACTAACCTTTAAAACGCCAACTTTCTTATCATCCCCTCAATTAGCACAATTAAGTTTTGGGAAAACCCCCCGTCACTTACACTCAATGACAACTGACCTAAATGTTGGGCACAAAGTTTCCGGTCGGGCCAGCTCTGATGTGCGAACCCCAGCATTTTGCGATCCCCTCTCCCCTTCTAAAAAGTTGACTTGACCGAAAAATGAAAATTGTGTAAGCATTTTGAGAGCATGAAATATTCATAAGTTGCGAATTAAAATTTCATAAGGTAAATGAAACAAGGGAAAGACATTTAACGTTCGCCATTCAAATTTTAATAAACTCAATTATGCAACAATCCCCAGTCCCAGCCCGTGTCTGGTGACGTCTTTTTTGCGGCCATCGGAGGGAAGTGCAGGGAAAGCGAGGCAGAAATAAATTCCTTTGCACTTTGCTGATTTCAATTAAAAGAACCGACGTGCTGAAGTTGTTGGCCAGCCCCAAACCAATCAAAGTGTCAAAAGTTAATGCAGGCGACGGATTTCGACACGATTTCGGCTGCCTGCCACTTAAGCTGCCACACGGAATGCCAAATTGAATAAAATGCAGCGTGTATCCTTGCGTCAGCCGACCTCCTGCCTCCGTAATGAATTTCTGAAAATTTTTCTCCGTCCGTGTTTTTCTGTTTCCTGTTTTGGCATCCGCTTGTCACACACTTCAGTCCCTCGGTCCCTCGCTCGGCTCTCCACTTTTGTTTATGATTTCCATGTGCCAGCCAGGCAGCCACGCCCCTGTATCTCCTGTTTCCGCCTCCTGCCAACACTTTTGCATAAATTCCTAGAACTTGTCCTTGGCGAGCTGAGAAATCAAAAATGAAACAAAAGCCGCCAGCCGGGTGATTTTGTTATTGCTGGCAGCAATTTTTATTTATCTTATAATTATGTAAATGACTGCGGCGGAAGCGAGGAGCGCACGGCAATGTGTGCTAAGCACGGGGAGAAAATTCAGAAGGCCTTGAAAAATTTGAATTAATTTTAAGGATATTTTTGGGGCTTTGGAAGTGTGGTTTAAAATTACTATAAATTTAGGCAGGTATCATAATATTTTGGAAAGCGCTGTTAAGTACCTCTCAAAGGGTATTATTAAAGTTGAAAGAAAGTATATCTTTGCAAGATAGTCTTCCTTTACGATCTTAGACTGGCTCTTCTGATATATCGCAGGGGAGAAGGGAATACAAACTTCGACTTTTCAAAGTTATCTTTCTTTCTTGCTTTATTTTTCTTCTGTGTGCCCTGCCGCCTGCCATAAAATGATTGTTTTGCATGTTTTCGTAGGCAGAGTCTTGCATCAAAAAGGGCGTTAAATAAGCCACACTCGACCCAAAAAGTCGAAAAGCCCAAGGAAAAAATCACGCAGTGTTCCTGGAAATAAAAAATGTAAGACAGCCAGAGAGAAGAAGATTTACAAATCAATCAGAGGCGTTCTCCCTTTCGGGTTTCCCCTGAAACTACGCCCCTGTTTTGTTTTTCATTCTTCTCTTTATTTCCTGTGTGGCTTCTGTTTTGCTTGACCCGAAAAAAAACAAAAATAAATGAAATTATTATGCTCAAACACAGGCAGACGATAAAAGATGTTTTTCTGTGGGCTTCCTCGTTCAATTAACCGAATTTCAATTACTGCCCAGCAATTGTCCTGCCTCATACATATGCATTAGCAAATTAATTAGGACGAAGGCGCGCTGCGATCCTGATTAGTCGTCGCCGGTCAAGGCTTTTGTCAATCCAAAACAAACATTAACTGCCAAAGGGAAATCCAGTCAAATGGAATTTGAAATGCAAATGGAATCCCGAACCAACGAAACATAGGAAAATGTGAGAAGAAATGACAAAGTCATTGGGGAAATCCAGTTGGGGAAAGCCAAGCCAGTCGAGGAAATTTGTTCAATATGTGCTGCCCCCGCCTCCTGTCTAATATCTTGTGTCAGCTTTAGTTGCGTTCTTTTTAGACTTTGCTCGGTTTGATTTTTCTTTAAATTAGGAAGCTGCTCTCCCTTTGTGACATGTCGTGTTTATGGGGATTTTGTTATTTCTTCTTCCTTCGGTCCCACTCCTTCTGGGTCCGAGCTTTTCATTTCAATCTCGTATTTTGCTGCAAAGTAAGATATTTATTTGGTTCTTAGTTGCCTTCCCAGAGGCTTGCCTTTTCCGAATTGACAAATAAATAGCCGCTCGGCTGTCCGTTTCCAACTTTCTTTTTTTTTTTGCTGGACATTTTCAGGGAAAAGTCAATTGTTGTTGCACTGTGCGGAGAGGAAAGAGGGGAGAGGCTTAGGCCTAGTCAGAGGGTTTGGCCCCATTGTCCGAGCACTTTTCCAGGGATTCGGGTTTGAAAATTAATTTTGCATAATATACGGGCAGAGCAGACACGGGGGAAAAGCAATATGGGAAACTCGAAAGTGTTGGAGAAAAGGATTTTCTCTTATAGAAATTTGGTTAAAAGAGAATTCACAAACTTTAAAATGTGGCAAGAAAATCTACGAAAAATTAGCTTTGGCTTTTAACATTTCTTTTGGCTGAAACATTGTTGCTGGTCTTAAAACAGTGTCCGAAATCCGCACTCTCTCGGTCTCCACCAAACACAAACCCACAACGAAGGCAAATGAAACAAATGGCATAGCAGCCATAATTCATGCATTTAAGTTTCTGGGACTGCGCAATCTTACCCTCGCTGGCAGGCAGGCCTCTTGTGGAAATCGCAATATTTTCTCCCCTCGAACTCGCGCAGAGCTCCAAATAATTATCGCTTAATGATGTGCAATGGCAACTCCGGGGCCGGCGGAGGAGCGAACATAAATTTTCTGCGTTTTTGGCACTGCTTGAATGTAAAATCTCGGTTCAACGAACTCGCACTCTCTGTGTGTGCATTTATTTGTTTATTTATTGCAACGGCAACGGCCGCCGGATCCAAAAATGTGGAAATTGAAATTGTTTCGCAAATAAATTAAATTGCTCAAGTCGGGGCTGGCCTGCCACTGCGATTTCATCAAGGCTCGTAATTGAAATGTGATTTATGGGGCGTTATTTAAAGCAAGGACTGGCCGGCGAAAAAAACTCAATTAGAGCACTAATTAATTTATTTGCTCAACAAGCCATGTTTGGCCGCAAACTCATTAACTTGTCACATGTAATCAGTGTCCGGTTTGTCCAAAAAGCGAAGCGAGAGCGAAGCGGAGCTGGGAACTAAAAAACTAAAATTGAAACTAACTGACCGACGACGGGGCAAGGACATGGTACCCAGACATGGACATGGACATGGACACTGAGCAAACTTTGCAACGTTGCAGAGGAGCCCCAACTTTTAAGTGAGTGACTTATTTTTTGCACCCTCTCGCCTTCCCCCGGAACTCCCGGGAGCCGACGAGGTGAGAGGGTGGGGCTTGAGATGCGAAACTTTTAAATCGATGCCCGGCCAAAGTGGCTTCGTCATCGTCATCGCCATCGCCATCGCCAAATATGCCCCTGACATCGCAAACACAAGGCTCTAACTTAATTGAGCTGGCCAATGCGGGCGGCTAAGCGAGGGCGGCTTGGTTAGTATCAAACAGACCGGAAAGCCCAAAAATAATGTTTAAAATAACATCATAACTAATGATATTTCAGGCGAAACTAAACACAATGGAAATGTTGTAAATAGGGCTATAATTCCCAGAACTCAAGTCTTGTTGACATAAACATCGACAGTTCAGGCTTGACGACGGTATAGCATTCGGATGATGTTGTAAAACAATTCTTAATAATAATGTTTTATTGTTATTTGATTTGATTCTATATTGCCTTGCTTTCTAACCCATCACCCAAGATTCCTTTCCATTTGCTATTATAATTAAAAACCTACAAGTTCGCATAAGTAGTGATGCCCTCTAATGCAGGCTGGCAACTGACACGTGTAAGCGGTGAGCGCCGTCCACTAGTGACGGCGGGGGTCAGGACCAGAGCCTGCGACAAAAAAGATTGCCTTGTCATCGACATTGAGTTCATCACCATCAGAAGAGTGGAACGAGCACGGGAGGAGCTCCAGTGCCGGCATCGCATGACCACAAAATTTAACCCCGTCCAGGGATAATTTTGTCAAAATGCAACGTTCGGTTATTGGAGAGCTCATGGCCCACAGAGAGGGGCATGGAAAATGGGGGGTAAATATGCCATAGTGGGCGCCTCTCCTGCATATTGATGGCGTGATTTGCATTTGAATATGCGGCCAGCATGGCGACGTCCTTCCATCGCCCTCCCCCGACTTTTCCCTCAGTTTTCCCCAGCCCCTCCTCAGAGTGCCTTTCTTTCGCCTGTTATTATTGTTGTTGTTGTCTGTGCATATTGCGCTTCGCAATTTTCACACGTTGATAAACTTGTTTCAATGTTAAACAGGCGACGGAGGAGACCCAACAAAGGCACTCGAAGAAAAAATGTGTGTACAAAATGAACTGCTGTAATGTGCATGTTTTTTGTTCCCCTGCCAATATCCTAAGTGGATTGAATTTTCCCTGCAAAGCATAATAAATATTATGGCGCAAAGCTGGATATGCATATTGTAACCATTTTTTTTTTAGTTTTTACCATACCAAGTTGTACATTGAAAAACTCGACATTAAAATATTGATAAAAGTATAAGTATTAAGCGTTTAAAAAATATTTCATAACCCTGGCTGATTAATTCTTAGCATTTTTAATTTCCCTTTAAATTTTTTATTTCTTTAACTTTTTAAAATTTAAATTGTTTATATTTTGAAATTATTTGTTTCCTTTTAAACATTCCCCTTTTTCCGCTGTGTCCCTGCAACAAATGAGCGAACTGTTGTTGCACCTGCTCCCGCACTCCACCTCGTACTGCCCGCTTATTGCTGCCCGTCCGTCCTTCGGTGGGCTCCATCCTCGGCACTTTGCATACTGCATCCTGCATCCTGTGTAGCCCGAATCCTGCAGCCAGCTGGCAGCAGCCAGCTTCCTGCAACAACAACGGCATCCTGTGTGTGGGTGCTGTCCTCGTCCTGCTCGCAATTTGTTTTTTATCAAATGCGTTTAATTGGCAAAGAAAAATGGGCGGCGTTCGGAGCGATAGAGAGACCTCGTATTGTGTTGCATAATTTCGGGTGCTCTGTTTTATCGATGGCTGTGTCTGCGTATCCTGGCCATGTGTCCTGGCCGTGTGTCCTGGTTTTATCGCCTAATTGCATTGCTTTGTCGTTTGTGCGCATTATTTCCGAGATTGTTTATTGCCTTCGTCGTCCTCCTCCGCCTCCTGCGTCGGTGTTTCTGCTTTCCACTCCCCTGCTTCTCTTTTTGGCAGTGATTGCGGAATATTTCCGTGTGCGGACGTTGATTGGAAAATGCCAATTTGAAAACGGCGGGACGAGATCGAAAGCGCTTATTGGCCAAACATTGTTAATGCCGCTAATTGTGGATACGACGGCTAGACGACTGATCCTGAGCGATGCAAATGAGTTTGCGGCTCGGATTGGTCCGATTTGCGGTGGCAATCTGGAATCGTGGAATAAAATTCCGATTTAATTTATGCACCCTTCAAACATAATATGAATGTACTCCAAACATTCAAAGATTAATTCCCAACGTGTGACCTCTCCCATGGCGAATTACGAGTTTATTTTCACCGCCAAAGTTTTGCCCCGCGGCGCCCCAAGCCGCTGGCTGGGCCATTAAGTCATTGCGATTCATCAGTTGCCAATCGGCAGCCGCAATGAGCTCACAAAGGCTTCCTCTCCTGGCCTCCATTCCCGCGGAGGACCCATGCTGAGTGCCCGCTTATTGTCCTTTTTGCCGAGGTGGAACAATGACGATTCATCAGATCCTGGAGCAAGGGCTTTCCGGGCAGGGAGCTTCCAGTCGCGAGTTTTCTTCTCACTTTTTGGCCCGCTTTGGGCCTTTGCCCCGCAGGTGAGGTGCTCAATAAACAGCATAATGAGTATCGCTGACCGCAGGCCCTATTATGGAGGGCAGGGGCAGAGGTTGGGACGGTATATATATGGCCAGCTGGGTGCCATAACTCATGACAAAGAAATTACGGAGCGCGAGCAATAAAAAAGTTTGGCAAAGGCGACCCGAGGAGGCGCCATTATCATTGGGCATATTAAAACTTTTGATGTTGCTCAAATTATTTTCGGGAAATTGATGCCCAAGGATTAACTTTGTCGGGGAAAAGACACGGGACTCGAGGCAGGCGCAAAAGTTAAAGAAATATAATAAAGGACATGGCGGCCACATCAAACAGGAGAGCGGAGCGAAGCCACCGACCACTGGGGACCCCACTGGACTTTATCCCCAACACCTCCGACGTATACGTGATATTTCAGACGACGACGACGGCGACGACGGCGACGACGATGATGAAGGCCATCATCGCAACGATGATGACCCCGCTCCTGCCCCTGCTCCTGGCTGGAGATGAATTCCTTTGCCTTTTGCGGTTTGGCGGTTTTTGGGCGATAAATTCACCGCGCGCTAGCATAGCCATCGCTTTTTGCGTTCACTTTCATGTTGGCACCGCCGTCAGAGGGACTTTTCTCCCACATAGTTTGCTTTTCAGCTCCCCAAAGACACTGACACTCGACTACTCATCAGCTGCAAGCGATTCGTGCAACTTTTTTCAGTCCAGGAAGGGCATGGCAAAGTCCACAGAGCAAGCCGATTCCGGGGAGCTGTATTTTGGGAAGTGCTCTTCCAGATAATAAACAATATATATTATTAGGATCCTTTTGAATTTAAATTTTAAAAACTCAAAAATAATATAGGAACTTTACTCAAGCCTGCAAGACTTGAAATACCCCACCGAAAAGAGTATCCAAAAGGAAAGAGGGTAAAAAGAAAGAAGAGATGAGTAACCGTCAAAGGCCGAGAGTCATACACATTACAAAGAAGTTTTCATTTCCCAAAGCCGCCGCAGGACATTATTCCTTGGACGCGACACCCTTCCCATATTTTCCCGCCCGCCCATTCCCATTTTTAGGCACCCTTATATGCCTGTCATTCCCCAGCAATGAATATGTCTCCTTCTTTTCTGTGTGCCTTTGGTACTTCCCATTTTTTTCACCCTCCCCTGCAAGAATTTTTTCCTTTGCCTTGTGATTTTTTCAGGGCTTTCCCTGGTCTTTTTCTGGCCTTAAATGCCGTTTTTGCAGTTGTTTCAAGTTGGTAGATAAACTTGTGATAAAACTTCTGACAGGTGCGCCTCACTATCATTGCCCCTCGGAGAATATGCAATTACTCATTTCGCAGAACTAATGACGCAATTAGTTGGGGCATCTGTACAACCTGGCGGGACAAATGAAAGCGATTACAGGTGAATATGAATGAAGTGCCGCTGCTGCCAACTTGATCTGCGAGCTCACGGGGAGCGATACAAATTGCACAATTCAGCGATAATTCAGGCTCGGTTCAGGGGGGAAAATTGAGTGGGGAAAAGGGAAATTATGCAGAAAATGAGGGCTGTCTTCTGGATTAAAATACACATTTTTGAAGTATCTCCTCGCTTAAATGAAGTGTGCACACTCCAAAACATTACTGCATAATGTATTACTTGTACAATAATTCATGTAACTGTTTATTTACATTTTAACAGAGTTTTCCCTTAATAATTTCCATAATTTAAAACGCTTAGGGTCCCTCTAGATTATAATCTTCATAATACGGTCGTAAAATGTGTAAATGTGTGTCTATAACGACTTTATACTTTTCAAAAGGGTTTTGCCCACTCTTTTCATGTTAAATCACCTAACATGATGCCCTAAAGAAGGCTCTGCTTTTTATTTATTGCAAAAATAAAATCTTTTCAAATAAGACCTTCTTTACAAGCAAATTTTATTTGTGCTAAAAATTTGCACTTTATTTGGCGAGTTTCTGTTGTTTGCCATAACTTCGCCATCTTTTTCAGGGAATTTACGATTGTCTCTGGACAATTATCAAGTCCCTATGATATCAATTCGCATACGCTCGGATTTATAGGAGGAATCGGATTGTTAATCTCCATTTCGCCCATCATATTCATTCGTTCTGGCCGCTTGGCGATTTTTTATTGCAATTCTTCCGGGGACTTGCCCGTCTCTCCTCACTTTATTTTTCCAGCTTTGCTGATCTGCTTTTATTGCTGGCTGCCACGCCCACAGTGGCCACTTGTGACTTTTGCCCCTCGTCTGCGTGTATTTTTGCCGGCGCCTTTGTTGGGGATTCTCCTGGTTACGAGGTGCTAAATCAAGTTAACGTTTAAGTGGCCGTTTAGTGCCTACGCCTGGACCTGTATCTGAGTCTGCCCCGCATCTGTATCCGTATCTGTATCTGTATCCTTGTATCCTTTTAGCCTTGTTTGATCCCCAGAACTCCTTCCGACTTCGGTTTATTATTATTTCGCCTTTGTCATAAAGAGTTTTCTTTTAGCGTCTCGCCTCTTGGCGCTTTTTATTGACAGTAAAGTTTATATTTTTAATATTTTCTTTATGCGCGCGCCGTCTCCCGGTTCTTTTTGCCAGGACTTGTAATTGTTTTTTAAACAAAGTTTATAACTTTTTTGCTGCCTCGTCACGGTTGTTCTTATTGTGATTTCCCCGCACCGCCATTGTTGATGCCGTCGTTTTGTTTTTTCAAAATTTTCCCTCGCTGTTTTGTGTGCATTTTAATTTGCTTGTCCGCCTTTTAATGGCAGTTGTTATGCAATTTTTGCCGGTAGAACAGACTCGAAAAGCAATGCAATTCCGCTTGCCCCGTTTTCCATCTGGCTTGTTTTTTTTCTCTTGGGCAAAGGCAAACAACTAATTAAAAAGATGTTTGCTGATGATGATGACGGGGCTGCTGCTGTCATTAAAGTGGAACCCATGAATGTCGAACGCAGAGGGAGATGGGAAAATAAAGCAAAGGCTATGAACATTTTTGAGCTATAACAGATCCTGGGCCTCATTTACAACTGACTTTTATTGTAAATGGCTCTATTAGAGCCAGCATTCCTGGAACGGAATAAAGTATGTTAAGTGCCCAAGGTATTTGGAGCTCAGAAGTATTTAAGCGTTTAACAAACTCTTTACTTCATTAAAAAGTAATTTTTACTTTGATTTTGTATATATTTTTTTAAAAGAATAAATACACAATTTTATTTTATTTGTATTATCCATTGACTTGGTTGGTTTTAGAGAAATTCTCATATACCTTCTCAAAGGCTCACAGTTAAATTCCTCGATCCTGTTAACAGAGCTCGTACTTCTGTCCCAGGCACTCGAACGTTCCCACTCGATGCTGATGTGCTTACTAGATTTCCAACACATTCCTTGTGCACTTCAGCAGTGAAAGTGCCTCCCCCCTTGTGCAAGGTCACCTCACCCCCCAAAAAAAGAAGAATCTTTGGGGGCGGAGAGCAAAGGCCTTTAGCCATTTGCAATTTTCAATTTCAATTGCAGAGAGCTCGTACATTTCAATTGCATTTATGTAATCAACAAACAAGCGACACCCCTCAAAAGCACTGTGAGAAATACTAGTTGGATGTGGATGTGTGAAATGCAAAAGAATTTTTTAAAACAAGTGAATGGTTTATTTTCAATGAAAAATATTGAGCTTACCGCTGAATATTTTATTGAATTATTTTCATTCAAGTTGCTTCAAAAATAATTATCTTTGGTTATGTGGATTCTTTGAAGGTGGATAAAATCCAAATAAAAAATGTGTTTTTTCAGCGTATCCCGCTCAACATTTCAAGGCAAATTCCCCGTCGAGTCTTTGCATTATTGATGCGTTCTCCTCTCTGTGTACTGTCGTTGTTTTTGCAGCTCCTTGTGCGTGTTTTTTCTGTGCTGTTTTGTTTGTCAAGTTGAATGAACATATTTTGCCTTGACATACATTGCATTGTTAGCAAACAAGGGTGTCAGAGGACCCCAGCTCGCCACGCCCCCCAAATATAGGCAGCAGCCTCCCCTTGCCCTGCCCTCCCACTTCAGTGTGCAGCCACAGAAAATGCTCAAGCTCCTCGACATGTGCACGGGGCAGTGGGTGCCGGGGCAGGGTGTCGTATGGGTGCGTGTGGTGTGTGCATAGTTTTTGTTCAAACAAACACGCAGCTTGTACAAGAAAACCAACGGCGGCAACATCGGCAACAGCAGCAGCAGCAGCAGCAACAGCAACAGCAACAATAATGACGTTTTGACTGACAGACAGCAAGAGTAACAAGTACACAAGACCGTAAGACAGTTGGACAGAAGGCTTTGGAAAATGGAGGAAAGAGTGCACTGCGAGGGAGCAAAAAACTTTATTGCTAACAAGAGCAGCAGCAACACCACGGACAGCGTTCCGACCAGGGAAAACCTAATGTTGTTCACAAACTTGTCCGTGTTGCTTGTTTGCCCAGGATGTAGCTGCTACTGGGCTTTTTCTAGAAATTTTCCTGGCTCAATGTTACTGCTGGTTAGTTGTTCAAATTGTTCCTTCTGAGTGGTTGCCTCTGTGTTAATCATTGCATAATTTTTTTGCTGCTTTAGAGCTGCGGCTTAATTCGGTTGAGGTTTTTACAGTTGTTTTTGGTTCTTAGGGATAACTGATTTTTATTGTTAGCTATCATGTCTTGTTGGCCAATCCATACTTAAATTCACACACTCACAGCCACTCGCACTTGATACGAAAACAAAAGCAGGCCAATAAAGCACAGAAATATGTGCACATCCTTGACGGAAAACTGATGAAAGGATTGATTGGAAATTTGGAAAATAAAGCTTCAAATATGTGATAGACTAAGCTCAAGGTTTTCCAAAAAAATTAAATTTCAAACAGCTTTACTGAAAAAAAAAGTATACCAATTTGCAACCATTTAATTGTGTTTACTGATTTCAACTTGTCTGTCTGTGGAAGACTGGTAAACAGAAATACAAAGAAAAATCAAACCCCTTTGTTAAATATATATATATATGTATGTGACAGAACAAAAGTTTGAACATGTCTAAAAAAAAAATATGTTTCTTACATGCGAAACAGGTTTACTTGTTAAGTGTTCTGGCTTTTTACACTTGACTTCACCTTTTCAATAACAATTGCGTTTTATTTATATTTCCCTTTCTCGGATGGTTCACAAAGGTAATATTTTAAATTGGTTATTTACCTGAAGAATTTCTAAAATAAAATATAAACCCATTATTTTATGGTAGATGGTCACTTCCCACCCCTTCTTAGTTCACAAAAATCCTTACTTGCTAATTGCTGCATCAATAAACTGGACAGAGCCGCAAGATTCATGTCCGTTAAGGCTCCGACCCACTTGTGTGCTTTTCAGGACGAAATATGTGGCATATACGTTACGGTCAATTGCAGAAAGCAATCAACTCTAAAGGCTCTTTATGGGGATGCGGCCTCTGTTTTGGGAAAAAGGCGAAAGGATTCTGGAGAAAGGCTACAGGCTAACCGAGAAAAAGTTCCTGAGCCGAGAGTGGCAACCGAGGTTGACTGACAGCTGCACTCATTGAGGCAATTTGCTTAAGTTACAAATTGAAATATTTGCATTTTATCTTAGAAATGCAAATTCCCTTTCTGCGAGATTTCCCCAACTCTGGCCGCCCCGGAACGAGTACGAGTGGGATCTGCCCAATGGCAAACAATGCCAAACAAATTGGCTATTCAAATCCGCAGACGCCACACGAACAAGGGTAGGAGTGGCAGGAGCGGGTTCAGGAGCAGGAGCAGGAGCAGGGGCGGGAGCGGGAGCAGGCTGTCTAAGAAAGGTCGTTTGTTGGGGTTACAATTTATGCGCTTGGCCCCCAGGAACGTTGAATGCATTTTGCAATTTTCATGGCCTGCCCCTGGAATTCTTTTTGCAGCCCTTTTCTGCTTTTTGCTGCAACTGCAACTCACTTGGCAGTGGTCCTGCAGCGAGCTCTCCGGCTCCTGATCCTGCAGCAACAAAAAAGCCATTAAGATTACTTTCTATGGGCCAGATTTAAAGGCGAGGCTCGGAGTTCTCGGTGGGTTGGTGGAGGCGGTGTAAGCCCATGACGAGCCTCATGCCAACGACAGACGGCGACGACTTGAGAGATTTGAGATTCTGCCTCCTGGTCCTATTGTAAATACGAAGCATCCAGCCAAGGACTGCGGGCGGAGATGTACGGCAAGAAAAAATGATCCGAAATATTTAAATTTATTTTATTATGCAACTCTTTTGAATATTAGCTATCTTTAAGGATGAGGCCAGCATGAAGTAGTCCCATGCAATCATAACAATCTTATTCACCATTGCAAGCTCTTCAAAGGGTATTTTTTTCAAGTGCATTGCTGCTCTTGCTACATGGGATATACAAAAGCCCTGGCAGGCAAGCAGCTTCAATAAATGCCAAGCCCTTCCACCATAAAGTAAACGATTGATGAGGTTAGAAAACTGAACAACACTTCAACACAATGCCACACCCACTCCCGCCCACACACCCGTGCACGGAGACCACACCGACGGAGATGGGGAGATCCTTGCACACTTTGTTGGTTCATTTAACTGCAATGGCAGCAAATTTTTCACTCACAAATTGTTCTACGAGCTAAGCAAACTGCTTGAAAGGAAGAGATACTGATATGGTTTTTAATAGAGGGGAAGCAAGGAGTGGAGGATAACCGGACCAGAGTATCCTTGAATGATGTAATTAGAAGCATTTTATGAGCTGGGAGGGAGGGGGAGCCAGCAAGATACATAGTATGTTTGAATAAAGATAATCTGAAAGTGGCTCAGGAATTTTTAAATCGAGTTCCTGATTGATATGAGCCAAGTGAAGGGAGAACTGGCAGAACAAAAAGGTATTTCGATATTCTCCAATATTAATTTTTCCTTGGAAAGTTGTCCTTTATTGTTAAGCTTTTCTTCCTTTGATAAAGCTCCACCAACAAATGCCTATAAACTCCAAATAATTATTCTCCTTCCTGGGGGAAGCCACAAATTTCACCCAAGCTCTCCCAAAGTCACCATTTTACATTCCACAACCGCAACTTTCCTCACCCTCTGGTGATTTTTTGGTTTTGTAATTTCAGGAAAATTTCCTTTAATGGCTTTCTTTGGAAACAAAAGGCAGACCAAACACCACCGAAAAAGGAGAGAAATTTTCAATTCAAAAGCAAATTGTCTTTTATTTCAAGCTCATTAGCTTTTAATGCAATTTTATGCGGACCAATGCCTCTGAATTTTTGCCACGTGCCAGGCAGATATCTGAAAACCAGAAACACAAGAAACAGAAAGTAAATTGGAGGCGGAAAACAGAGAGGTGGCAGGCGCAGGCATCCGCACATCGTTTGCATTTTCATTTTCATTTTCATTTCACATGTGGATGTGACTGACTGACTCACTGACTGACTGACGGAGGCTGTTGTTGCTTTCTTGCACCATATGTTTTGTGGATTTACAAAATTGACTTTTGTCGTCATGAATTAATTTTTATTCTGTGTTCTCTCCTGGTTTCTTCGCCTCTGCGGCTCATCTTCCTGGCCGTGGGCGGGGCAATGTTCTTGGTATTTTTTTGCGCCTTTAACATTTTATGTAAATTTTCTAAAATATTTATGGAAATGTAGCAGATTGTGACTGGCGACTGCCTCAAAATGACGGCAGACAAGTAAATACATTTACATAAGCACACATGAGAGTGGCTGTCTCTGTCTTGCTCCCCCTGTATTGGTGCACAGAGGAAAACAGGGGAAAAATGCCCTAATTATCAAACAAAATAAATTCCAAACAAAATTTCAATACAAAATGTTCAATTTAGATACAGGAAGGGCTAAACATTCTAAGACTCTGGTTATTCTGATGCGTATCTGTTCACAAATTTTTTTTCAGTGTAAGTGAGTGTCATTTGTGTAGCCCACAGACAGTCAGAGACATCAGCATAAATTTTAAATAAATGCTACACAGAAAAGGGAATATTAAATGTTGTTTTTGGAGAGATCCCTCAGTCTAAATGCCTGCGCCAAGGCCCTAATATTTTATTCTGGCAAAATCTTGCTGCCGCTCTGCACTCCTCTTTCAGTTCCATCTCCCCTCCGTCCATACTTTTCTCCTCTTTTGGCGACAGTTGAAAGGTTAAACCAATTTAAGCTGGGAAACCTGCTACCAGAAACAAGAGTTCACTTCCACTCAGTGGAGACCTTTCCCTCTGTTGTTGTCGATGACGTTTGCATTTTCCTTTCAAGAGCTTGCCACGTTGTTTTTCTTTTTTTGGAATGAAGGCAAAGCCTGGCTGAAACTCAAATATATAAATGAATATTTTGCACATTTGAATATACATATAGGGAAGAGGACTGGCTGGCGATAGTTGTCTGGCTATCAGTTTATTTTGCGCTGATGTTGCACTTTTCCTTTGTACATTGTAAGGGAAAATGGCAGGAGGGAAAGCTATGGGGAAATGGCGGAGAAAGGAAGAGCATATGTAAATGTGTTTGCCAAGTGGCAAGGCGACAGTTTTATTGAGCTTATCTTGGCTTTTGCATTGTTGAAGAGCAGCTCCGAGGCACCAAAAACGACCCACTGACGGACTGACAATTGCTGCAGGAAGCTCGGTTAAAGCAGGGGGAAATATCTTCTAAATGTGGCCCAAAAAAGTTAAATACATATATATACGTGATCCCGCTGCGGTGCACAGTAACTCCGCTCAGAAATAAAAAATAACGACACTTTTACCTCCGATTTTACTTAGTTCAACTTCCTGTTGCTAGGGGCAATTAGGAAGCGCTGGAGAAATTCTCAATATTTGCCTTTAAACACTACATTTTTGAAATAAAACATATTTCGAACCTTTTTCGGCAAGACCAACTGTATTTTGTGGCACTCGCAACATGGGTGATGTAATGAATGTGGACAGCATTATAACGCGGCTTCTGGAGGTGCGCGGATCGCGGGCGGGCAAGAACGTGCAACTCCTAGAGGGCGAGATCCGTGCCCTCTGCCTGAAGTCGCGCGAGATCCTCCTCGCGCAGCCCGTCCTGCTGGAGCTGGAGGCGCCGATCAAAATCTGCGGTGACATCCACGGCCAGTACTACGACCTGCTCCGCCTCTTCGAGTTCGGCGGCTTTCCGCCGGAGGCGAACTACCTGTTTCTGGGCGACTACGTGGACCGCGGCAAGCAGTCGCTGGAGACCATTTGCCTGATGCTCGCCTACAAGATAAAGTACTCGGAGAACTTCTTCATCCTGCGGGGCAACCACGAGTCCGCCAGCATCAACCGCATCTACGGCTTCTACGACGAGTGCAAGCGGCGCTACAGCATCAAGCTGTGGAAGACCTTCACCGACTGCTTCAACTGCCTGCCGGTGTCGGCCATCATCGACGAGAAGATCTTCTGCTGCCACGGCGGCCTGAGCCCCGACCTGACCTCCATGGAGCACATCCGGCGCATCATGCGGCCCACCGACGTGCCCGACCAGGGCCTGCTCTGCGACCTCCTGTGGTCCGATCCCGACAAGGACACCGCCGGTTGGGGCGAGAACGATCGAGGCGTCAGCTTTACCTTCGGCGCAGAGGTGGTGACCAAGTTTCTGCATAAGCACGGCTTCGATCTCGTCTGCCGTGCCCACCAGGTGGTAGAGGACGGCTACGAGTTCTTCGCGAAGCGCCAACTTGTCACCATTTTCTCGGCGCCCAACTATTGCGGCGAGTTCGACAACGCCGGCGCCATGATGTCGGTCGACGACACGCTCATGTGCTCGTTCCAGATCCTTAAGCCGGCGGAAAAGAAAAAAAAGTAGCACCTGACACGTCACGCCGGTTGCCACTTTAGCCAAATTGTTTTACATCAAAATTTTTAATAAATGTACCATGTTGTATGAAACGATTAAATTAGATTTGGAGCTCGCCAATGGGAGTCTCGTTTTCTTGAATTATGGACCAGTGCGAGGTCATTGCCCTATTTCTCTTGCTCTCTGTTTTACACTTTGCCTGCAATGTACAAGCAATAGCGATGTACATAAGTACCGCACTAGTTTTTGTATAAACTAACATTTTATTAGGTCTTTTAGTTACTTAAAATCCCGTTCGTTGCTGTCAGAAAACTTTGACTGTTTCTCCTAAAACAATTATTTATACAAAGATGTCACCAGCTTAGACCTTCTTTCATTTAAACTTTAACAACTGGAGTGGACTTCTTCTTCGCTTTCAACTTTCTATTGTTTTCCATTATTCTCCGTTTTATTTCTGTGTATTATTCCGGACTCTCTTCTCACTCTTTCTCGACCGGCTCCTGGCTCCTTGGAAAAGTCTTGACTTGTAAAGAAGGAGAAGTTCCATTGTCGTGGCGCTGCATTTAGAATGCATTTTAATTTAGCATCAACAACTTTGCCATTTCACTGCCTTTGGAGTGCTTCGTGTCGATTTGCATAGTTGTTGTTCCCTGGAGAACTTCTCAAAGCACATACATATGTATGTGCAATCAGCAATATGTATATATATGTATGTATTCACCGTGAGCCATGTTAATATTTCTCACATCTAATAAAGTTTTCCCGACTTGGCTCTGTGCCATCATCAAAAGTTGTTGCTGCCGCTCTTTGCAACTATCAGGCGAAGCACGAAGAAACATTACCTGCAAGGATATCTCTTCCCTCGGAGCTATCATTTTTTACCTTTTCCCCTCCCCAACGTCTAATGCGCTTAATCAAATGTTTATCTTTGCAGAGTGGGAAAGGGGGGTGGATGGAGATTCTTCTTCTGATTTTTCCCATTTATTTTCCTGCGCATAGATTATGTAAATTTTACTACTTTCACTTCGACATTTTCATTATGTTGGACCCATAGACGGAGTCACCGTCACCTCCTTTGCCCCAGAGGCTCCTTCCTCCGCCGTTGAAAAATTGCGCGCTCATTTCGAAGAAAAGACAGCTGGGGCGAACGAAAATATACAAAAAATGCTGCTGCTCAGTGAACGTATTTAAAATACTTGCACATAATTTATTTTCGCGCGAATACAAATCATTTCATTTTCGTGCCAGTCACGATGGTGGCAAAGTGTAGCATATCTCACGGCGCCAGGCCCATTAAAGGCAGCGCCTGATGATGGTTATATTACATTAACTGCAGGCACAGCCGAGGGCCCAGCCACTCCGGCGAATAGTGGCTCGGTGTGTGCTAAAAAAAGTTAAAATGAAAATAAAGTGTAGCCTAAAAAGGGGGCGTTCGAGCACTCTCGCCCGCCGACTACAACGCAATGAATATGTAAAAAGTGGAAGGGACGAGATGTTCCGAGCATACTCGACGCGGGGCTGACTTCTGCTCAGGGTTCTGAATATATTTTAAGGAGGAGTCGGATCAGAAGCTCGGGGAATAATGTTAACTTTATTTGTTGAACACGATATTAGTGCTAAGAATTAAATTCTTGAGAAAAATTCACTAAGTTCTGAAAATATCAGGAGTAGCCCAAATATTAATTTACTTTTAGGTGAAGCCTTTACAAAGTTAAAGCAACTTTTAAGAAGTCTTTTATAAATTTTCCTTTGATGATTTATTTTACTAAAAAACATACGTAATAAATAACCACGGAACGTTAAATGATTTCCAATGAAAATATACTCAGGTGGGCCTTAGCTGGAAATTAAAAGCAAAATGAAAACAAATGCCAACAATTTCGTAGAAACTTTCTCACAGACGTATTAACCATATCCTTCGATTCCCCAGAGCTACCCTCGTTAGTTTGGGGAAAAATTCAGCCAGACTTCTGCTGCGAGTAACACTTTGTGACGCCTTTAATGGGGTGTGTGTGTCGACTCTCGTATCTTGGCAATGCTCATTAGGATAGTGCAAGTAATGTGAAGATTTTACTCCAAGGAGATTGAGCGACACACAGCTTAAAAATGCCAGGGCTTATGGGGCGGATGCGTAATTAAATTCCAGGCGAAAAAAACGCTACACGAACGAACGTGTCACCCAAACGAAACCAGGTTGTCTGTCAGGTGTAAATACAACTCAAGTGTGTGTGTGCGGGTGCGTTGGGAGTCCATTTGCATACCATTTAATGGGAACTGTAAGGTGAAAGACCTGTGAAAAGTTAAGTGATTGGAAAATCACAAGCAAGACTTGCACAGTGAGTTAGAAGTGGGAAAAAATGGGGCTTAAGATATATTTTTAATAGCGATCACATAGGGAAACCCTCGACATATACCTATTTTTTTTATACAGACCAAGTACAGAATTATTTTAAGATTTAAAATACCGATACCTATTTGATGAGACTTTCTCAGTGCCACACTGACTCGCATCACCTCTTGTGGGTGTGACACTGGGGTCAGAGTTCAGGCAAGCGCTCACACATGGATATTTAAGCACACACAAATCAAAGTCAAACGCAATGGCTGTGTGAAACGATACCCTTATCTGTTATCTTATCAACCGATGAGGGGGGGCTTCCCCTCTCCATTCTGTTGGACAAGCATCCACAACAAATGTCTGGCAGTTGGACGGGCAGGCGGCTGTGACACTAATTGCTTGACCTTTTTTCCTTTGTTGGCCCGCCATTGTTGACCTTTGAACGCGGCTCGAATTTGCATGCGACGACCCACCGTCCTCGCATATCTGCCCTCGCCCCCGAACCTTCTGTGGGACCGAGGCACCGCCGGGACCACGACCACGGCTGACCCCACCGCCATTGACAAGGCAGCCGTGTTGACATGGATAAACCACTTCAAGTCAAGTGCACACAAGCCCGAGTCGAAGGGCCCCGTCCAATCGAGCTGCCCTTGCCCCTACCCCTAGCCGCATTCTATTTCTCCGGGGAAAATCCATTAGAAATTTGCAAAATAAAAAAGACGAGTGGAAAAAAGAAGTTGGAAAAGTCATGGTTGATATAAAGTTGAAATAAATGTTGTTGCTGTAACCGCTGTGACTGCGGCTGGCTGAAACTTTCTGCGGCTGCGAGGCTAACAAGAATTGGCCATGAAGTTTGTATTGTGCTTGAGAAAAGATTGGTTTAAATTTTAACTCTAATGTAAATGCAAACCACTAAAGTTAAGTGGTCTGCGGAGTAGAGTTGGAGTTAGAGCAGCATGTATTGAGGTGTTAGGTTGGTGCCACCCAAAAGTTTAATTTTACTTTAATTTGCTGGCGAAATCATGGATAAATTTCAATGGAAATTATTACTTCGAATCTAGGGGTTGAACTTATTTACTTTTTACTGATTTCGCAAGTTTTTCCTATTTTTCTGAGCCACAACTTTTGCTGAAGAGTACGTAAGCTTCTGAAGCGTCTCGAAACTCCTCCAGCTCTTATCCCCCGATTGCGATTCTAATAAGCCAAGTTCCTCCTCTCTCCTGGCAGCTAACTTGCATTCGCAATCTCTTAACCCGCTTCTGCCCCTGCGAAACAGAGTCAGCAGCAGTGGCAGCGGCAGCTGCCGGCGACAATATGCATGGCACTTATTGCCACTTCAGTTGGCATGCGAACCAGGCTAATAGCAGGGGCACGCCCCTCCGCCCCAGCTGTTCTCCTCGCCGAGCTCACCTCGGGGGCACACCTGCAGAGCTTGGCAAAAATTTTATTTGCTCAAGCTAAAGGAAAGTTCTGCCCGGAGAAGCGCAACAGAAGCTGAGCTTCCTTGTCGTCCCGGCGACACTTTTTGGTTTTTTATGCGGCACATGGCTCCTGCCCCCTGATGTCTCCGATTTTATACACTGATAAATAATATAGTTATCTATTATATGATTATGATGGTTATATTCGGTCGAGATGGGATTTTGTTATATACATATGGTATAATTATTTCTTAACATAATTTTAAAATGAAAGAAATCAAACTTAATTATTTAGAAAGCAAAGTTCTAAGTTTTATTCACAGTAAAAGTAGTTTTTCCGTCTGTGCCCTGAAAATCTCAACTTGCAGATGCAAAAAAAAAAAAACACAAATATAAAGAGAGGGTTAAAAAGCATAAAAATCGTGAAAGTAACCAGGAGTAGGAGCTCATAGACGAGGGCTTGGAAGCGGGCAAAGCTTAGAGGAAAATAGGGGAAAATGCAGTGAAGCCATGTCCAAAAATCTCGGCAGGTGTAAGGGCACACATGCACAACGTGTTGCACAACTGCAGCTGCACACACAAGCTGTTTCATTGCCTAGCGCAATGCTCATATTAAATTTACCCCGAGCTCCCCTCCAAGTTGTTGTGTCTGTGGCATCATAACCCCAAAGAATCCGCTTGGAAATTTATGCACTTGAGGGATTTTTTTATGCCGCCCTTGTGCATCCAGCTTTCCACTTTCCACTTTCCTCGCTTATATCCTTTGTTTTATATTCATAATAATTATGTGGCACCTTGATATATGAATATGCTTGCCACGCTGTTATTAGATTTATTTCTGCAGCAAAAGGTGAAGCAGGGTCTGGAGAGTCAGTGAATGTCACATAAATATAAAGTGAAGAATGAGTTTAGTTTTAAAAAAGCAAAAAGTGGATGCAGAACACATTACTATTCTGTTTGTATTTTGTGTTTAGATTCATTAAATAATCATTGGTTTATTTATTACCTTTCGAAACAGAGGGGGTCTTGTGACATTATTTCTGTAAATGCACATTTAAGAAACCTTCTCATTCGGCTTTTCCAAAGAGCTCTCCCATTATTACTGAATTTAATTCCGTGTAAACTGCACAGCTTCTTAACTTATTAATGCCTTTTAATAGCTTGTGGTGGCTCTTGCAGGCGATTATTCTGCAATTGCTTGCCCCAAACTCTCTCCACACTCAATAAAAAGTATTTAAAAATACACACGCATACGACATGCTCACACGGGCAAAAGAAAAGCCGGCAGTTCGGGCCCTGGCTGTTGAAATTTTAAACAAATTTTTGCACATTTCCTGCTTAACCATTGTTTTTATTGTTACCCTTTGTTGTTGCTGTTGGCAGCTGCACTTGCAGCTTGACACAGTTTTCACAGTCACACCCATTTATTTACAATGTCAACGCGCGGAGCGGAGGGGTGTGAGAAAGCCCATTTTCAGAGGCCTTTGTTGGTGCCACTGCCTGGCCCGAAAGGCCCTCCCACAGCAGCTATGAAATTTGCATGCAATTTTCAGCACAAAGAAAATAGCGAAACAGGCCGAGCAAGCTGGTGTGGGTGGGTGCCTCGGAGGGTGGGGAGACTGATTGGCTAGCGCCTGACGACCTTGTCAAAGGACCTTGAACTGCCCTAACAATGGTAGCACCCAGACATCCCCATGCCCGTCCTGCTTCCAGCTACCATTTCCAACGCCCCTTCGCTGTTTTGCGAGAAACCGAGTAATTTCTGCGGCTAATTAGTACGCAATTTGTGGGAGGGAATACTTCTGGGAGTGGAAATGGGAATTAACTGCCAAACTGGAATTAACAGACGATGTGGAAATTGAATTTCAGCCACCGAAGGTAGCTTACAAATTAATGAGAAATAATGAGCAGGGAGTTCCAGGAATTAAAATACCTAGAGCCTATCAAAAAACCAGAGTACTTAGACTTTAAATCAACTTAAACAAGGTCTGTCCG
>JAEIIM010064963.1:0-19319 GCA_018874515.1 Drosophila greeni | reverse complement strand
TTGTTTTGATAAAACTCCTGTGAAAGTCTATTAAGACCTAACTTGTTCTGAAATAAATAAATAGCCATGATAAATAACAAAATTATGAAGAGTTTGCAATCAATTAAAATAAAAACAAATAGTACTTAATTACTTGTTCTGACAGTGCCAAATAAATTTACCATATATTTTCCTGCCTGGTCTGTAAACATTGATGATATCATACAAAATATGATAACGAAGGCGTAGCACCAAGCAAGACTCATCATCCAATAAACCAGAAAAACAGATCGCGTCACAGCCGAGGCCTGTGCACACACCCACCGTTGAAAACCCACCCATTTTTCAAGTCAATCCAAGGTGTTGAGGTGCTAAGTGATAGCTATTTCCGATCCAGCAGAGGTATTTGATCAATTCAGAGCTCATTTAGCACATTTATCATCTGGCGGGTGACACTTCATCAAATTGAGTTGGGAGCAAGTGCTGGGATCTGGTTTTCGCCAGAGTTCAGTGTGATATCTATTTTGGTTTCGTTCCTGAACAGTTGGAGGTGTTTATTTTTAAATGGACTTAAAATAAATATTGTGCCACATTGTGGAATGCTTGGGCCTAAGGAAAGTGCCTGCTGCATTGGTCATAAATTTCCTGCTTTGGCCAAGACATAATTTATGACTACCTAGAGGTACTTCCTGCTTGCAACAACAAGAAGAACTCTTTTCAAATAAACAATACTTATACCTGTGCTTAGGTGCTGATAAGTATGTATATGTTTATTGATTATTCAGTTTATGTCTTACTCAACTGATAAAGTGTGTTATAAAATATAGAAATAGTTGTCTAGGCATTATATAATCGACGGAAATATAAAGTGTTGCAAGTGATATCGTTGCAAAATAGGTATCATCAATGATTCAGGCTTAGCTTACATTTTCTACAAACCTTTGGAATTTCTCACTCCCTAATTAAGTTAAACTGCCAAACCCAATTAAAAGCGTAAATTCAATTATAGTTTAAGCCTCAACTAATTGTCTGCTGTGCTAAATACTCGGGAATATATGGTCATGTAGCACAGTGTGAATATATTTTAAAATTGGTTGAAGAGCTTAATTAATACCTCCTTCTCTTCCTCCTCCTATGCTTCAGCTACTCCGCGGTGCCAACGACAACGAACTGCGCCAATATGAACTTCAGAAGGAGACGGGCAAGTACCACTATTTGAACCAGGGCAGCATGGACATTCTGACGGAGAAGTCCGACTACAAGGGCACTTGCAATGCCTTCAAAACGCTGGGCTTCTCGGCGGATGAAGTGCAGACCATCTGGCGAACTGTGGCGGCCATCCTCCACCTGGGAAATGTGGAGTTCCAAAGTGAGTTGGTTGGAAAACTTCTCTTCATCGAAGTTGTATTAATTTATCGGTCGTACTCACAGCCATTGAGGATGAGCTGGTAATCACCAACAAGCAGCATCTGCAGTCCACCGCCAAGCTGCTGCAGGTCACCGAGTCCGAGCTTTCCACTGCGTTGACCAAGCGCGTCATTGCCGCTGGTGGCAATGTCATGCAAAAGGATCACAATGCCACCCAGGCGGAGTACGGCAAGGATGCGTTGGCCAAGGCCATCTACGATCGGCTGTTCACCTGGATCATCTCGCGCATTAACCGGGCAATCCTGTTCCGCGGCAGCAAGACCCAGGCGAGGTTTAACTCTGTCATCGGAGTGCTGGACATCTACGGCTTCGAGATCTTTGACTCCAACAGCTTTGAACAGTTCTGCATCAATTACTGCAACGAGAAGCTGCAGCAGCTCTTTATCGGTAAGGAAAACCTTCAAAGAATTTATGGAAATGTCTGGTATTAATAGAGTAATACCTTCTAGAACTGGTGCTGAAGCAGGAGCAGGAGGAGTATCAGCGCGAGGGCATCGAGTGGACAAACATTGACTACTTCAACAACAAGATCATTTGCGATCTCGTCGAGCAACCGCACAAGGGCATCATTGCCATCATGGACGAGGCCTGCCTCAGTGTGGGCAAGGTCACTGACGACACCCTGCTGGGTGCCATGGACAAGAACCTGAGCAAGCATCCCCACTACACGAGCCGCCAGCTAAAGCCCACGGACAAGGAGCTGAAGCATCGCGAGGACTTCCGCATCACCCACTATGCCGGCGATGTGATCTACAACATCAACGGTTTCATCGAGAAGAACAAGGACACGTTGTATCAGGACTTCAAGCGTCTGCTGCACAACTCTAAGGATGCCAACCTGAGCGAGATGTGGCCCGAGGGTGCCCAGGACATCAAGAAGACCACCAAGAGGCCGCTCACTGCCGGCACTCTGTTCCAGCGTTCCATGGCCGACCTGGTTGTGACGCTGCTGAAAAAGGAACCCTTCTACGTGCGCTGCATCAAGCCCAATGACATCAAGAGCTCGACGGTGTTCGACGAGGAGCGAGTGCAGCACCAGGTGCGTTACCTCGGCCTCCTGGAGAACGTGCGGGTGCGTCGCGCCGGCTTTGTGAACCGCCAGCGGTATGACAAGTTCCTGCTGCGATACAAAATGATCTCGCACTACACTTGGCCCAACTTCCGGTCCGGCAGCGAACGTGACGGCGTCCGTGTACTCATAGAGGAGAAGGGCTTCGCACAGGACGTTAAGTACGGTCATACAAAGATCTTCATCCGCTCGCCGCGCACCTTGTTTGCCCTGGAGCAGCAGCGTAACGAAATGATCCCCCACATTGTGACCCTCCTGCAGAAGCGGGTACGTGGATGGATCGCCAGGCGGAACTACAAGAAGATGAAGGCGGCCATTGCCATTATGCGGGCATACAAGACGTACAAGCTGCGCAGCTACGTCCAGGAGCTGGCCAATCGCTTCCGCAACGCCAAGCAGATGCGCGACTACGGCAAGAGCATCCAGTGGCCACAGCCGCCGCTAGCCGGCCGCAAGGCGGAGGCCAAACTACATCGCATGTTTGATTTCTGGCGCGCCTTCATGATCTTGCGCAAGTATCCACGCAGCGAGTGGCCCCAGCTCCGGCTGCAGATCATCGCGGCCACCGCCCTGGCTGGACGGAGACCTTACTGGGGCCAGCAGCGTCGCTGGCTGGGCGACTATCTGGCCAACTCGCAGGATAACAGCGGCTACGATGCCTACTCGACCAATGTGCGCAACATGAAGAATCAACTGGCCAGCGCTAATGCCAATGGGGTCGAATCCTTCCGCCAGGTGCTCTTCTCCGGCTTTGTGAAGAAATTCAACAGGCATAACAAGCAGGCGGATCGTGCCTTCATCGTCACCGATACGACTATATACAAGCTGGACGGGATCAAGAAGAAGTTCCGCAACCTGCAGAGATCTATTGGGATAAGAGAGGTGGGTTACGATTAAACCTGTCTATGGGTTGGTTACTATAGGATGCAAACCTCTTATTAATCAAATTTTATTATTTTATTTTCTGCAGCTGACTTCCATTAGCATAACGCCTGGTCGGGATCAACTGGTGGTCTTCCACTCGCCCAAAAACAACGACTTGGTGTTCTCCCTGCAGGGGGAGCACACCACCTTGAAGGAAGACCGCATTGGCGAGCTGGTGGGCATCGTTTGCAAGAAGTACCATGAGTAAGTTAACGCCATGAAAACCCCGCTTCTAAGTCGAACTAACCCCTAATCTTCCACAGCATCACTGGCACCGAGCTAAGGGTGAATGTGAGCAACAACATAGCCTGCCGACTGGGCGACAAAGCCCGCACCATCGTGGTGGAGGCGGCGTCCAATGTGGAGATACCCAACTTCCGTCATAATGCCGGCAACATTATCTTCGAGGTGCCAGCGTCGTACTGCGTGTGAGGAGGGAGTGGAGATCGATACCACCGCCTGTATTGTAAATTATGGAACCCCTTAGGCTTAAGATGATTTTTTACTTGGACAAATCCACTCTGTGTATACCCGTGCCTTCTGCCCACTCACCCGATCTTTATGTAGTTGTTAAACGTCCTCTTCTAGTTAGTCCCATCTATGTTCTGTGTCTTCACGAGGAGGAAGTGATTGATTGATCGATAGATTGTGTAATATTGTAAATTTTTTCTATAACTATATAACTATAAGTCGATATATATTTATTTACCGCGTCCATGTATGAGAGTGGCCCTGGCTGGCAAACAACAAAAGCGAAAACGAAAAGTATTAAATGTACTTTGTGCATTTTTTGTTCACAGCACACACCAGAAATATTATCTTTTCTACAAAAAATATTAATCAACGAGAAACGTTTTGTACTTAACGAGAGAAGTGTGCCATTTGCAAATGATAATATTTATATGTTTATGAAATAAAATGTGTAAACTTTGTACTTGAAAAGTAGTCTAGGAGTCTGGAGTCTTCTCATGTCTAGACCATAGGACCTGTGTGCTTGTCTAGCTCAGTCTGAGCTCTATACTTTACGAGTAACAAACAAAAAACTTTTTGGAAAACGATCAAATTCTGATATTTTTAAAAGTTGAATTTATTTTATATAGAAATTTCATATTGCCGGCATGTTTCCTTTAGAAGGGAATGATGAAAGGCCCTACCGGAAGGATTCCTTCGAGTCCTGGCATCAGGCTCTTCCTCGGCCGCCCAGGCCGACCCAGAATCCCGACAGATACAAGTGGGACGATATCAGCGCCCTATTCAAAGACCAGGTCCGTATGGTGAGCGTCAGCCATTCAAAGCGCATTGGGGATTCAAAAGCTGCCGCAAACAAGCCCAAGGGGAAGAAGCTCCACCCTCCGGGAAACATTAAACTTAAGCGACTGAGCAAGACCAAGGCTGGTGGCAAGCGATTTGACCGCAGTGCCGTCTCCCTCAGCGTCAGCAGCAAAGGCAAGAAGTGGGGCCTCAAGCCAGGGAAACGTGGTAATCCAGGGACGAGTCCGTTCCAGGATACCAAAAAGAAGTTCATGAAAGCAATCATAAGCGCCACCAAGTCACATAAATAAATGTTTCTCATCAGTGGATGAGGTCCCAGCCCCAGCATCTCATCCAAACGCATTTTGTTTTGGGCGAATCGAAAGTGTATTGGCAGGGACCGAAATAAAGTGCACATGGCTCGTCGCCGATTGATAAAAGATAAAAATAAAGAGATCCGCGTTCTCGTTCCTCCGCTCTTCCGTTGCGGAATGTTCGTTCGCTCGCATTCGCTTGTAAATTCTCGAGGGGAACGGCACGCGTGCATCGATCGGTGGGTCCCAAGGTGATTACATAAAGTGAGCAGAAAACCCCCAGAGACCATGCAGAAGGCCATCAAGAAGGAGCTCAGCTTTTCGCTGGACACGCTGGAGCGCTACCGGGCCAAGTACGGACGCAGTGCCTCGCTGGACACAAATGGCATTGCTGTGGCAGCCCTCACAGATGGGGAGCCGGTGACGACAGCCTGCTCGCCGCCTGCCCCACCACCTCCCAGCGTCTTTACCAAGTCCTACTCACCGCCAAAGCTCACCAAACTCCAGGAGCTGCAGCAGAAGAAAGAGGCCTATCTGAGGGCCAAGGAGCATGAGAGGGAAATGGAGCAGCTGCAGCGAACGGAGCGGCGCGCGGCGGCAACATCCACAAATGGCTTGGAAGCACCAAAACCCAAGACAGGCAGTCCCACAAAGACTTCGCCGACTCCCAATGGCACTTCGACTTCTGCTGCTACTGCAGCAGCCACGAAATCCCCCAGTACGGCGGGCTACTCCAACTGGTCCAACCACCATGCAACGCTCTGCTCCCAGTCCTGGGTGGCCATTTCGGAGCTGATGTACTTCTGCGACAAGTACGAGTTCACCACCCTCAGCACTCGCGATCTAAGGACACATCAGGAGATCGTGGCCGAGGTGCGGGCCCTGCTCTCGGGCAAGGCGCCCTTCGATCAGCGTACTCGGTTTCCGGGCAACATCCATGATCCGGAGAACCTGTGGGTGTGCATCGGTCGCTGTGCCAGTGTGGAGTACCATCTGCAGCGCATCATCAGCATCTTTCGAAAGCCACTGAACCAGCTCACGCCAGACAAGCAGCGAACCGTGCGCCAGAACTTCCACCTGGCGGTGAGCGAGCTCCGGCTGGACATCTCAGCGCGGATAAGCGAGGTGCGCCTGTACGATCGTTTGGTCTTTGAGCGTGAGTTCCGGCTGGAGTGGCAGGACGCGGAGGCCTAACGAGAAGAGATGGATTATGGTCAGTGGGGTGGACAGTAACGTTTATTGCATACTCTTCGCGCGGTGAAAAAAACGGTTACAAAAATACACTTGGACACGGGACACGGGAGATGGGCACGGGACGGGTGCATGGAGCTTGGAGTACATAGCGTGCTCCTCCATATACATTTTTCAGCTACATATATATAGTACATATTTCACAAAATCTAGACCGTGTGTGGTGGATTGCTCTCTCAACAATTGCTCGCGTAACTAAATCTAAGGGCCGCCGGCGGGGGGCAGGTGGAATCGGGGGATATAGCCCGAGCCTGTCCTCAGATCAAGGCGCAACCTATGGCTTACAAACATATCTATATAATATGTACACATAATGTTAACGTTAAAATAAAGCACTTTTGTGTGTGGTTGCTCGTGATAGATAGTTTAGTGGTGCGAGTGGTGGTGCTGAAACAACCAGCGGAAGATACAGTTGCGGGCTGTGCCTAGAGCTCGTCCGGGATGCAACCTGACTTCAGTGGGTCTTCGGTTAAACGTGCGTTTAGTTAACATCAACAACATCTATGTAAGTGCGAAATGACGGGAAGGACCTGCCTCCCTAGCAAAACTTGAGCTTCATCTTGCTCGTCTTGGGCACGTTGCGGATGGTGAGGGAGATGCGTGGCGAGCGGCGAACTAGGTGATCGCCAATCTTGTAGGTATTCTCGCACAGATCATAGTTGCAGATTCGATCGCAAAGCACATCCTCGCTGTTCTCCGCTATGGAGTGCAGATAGTCACTGTACAGCGTGTCCTTTAGGATGAGCAGACTTCGCGGTTCAAGGAGCAGCTTGAAGAGCACCTCACGAGGCGCAGCCGTCTGTTGATCCTCTTCTGTTTCCCGCTTTGCAAATTCCAGTACGGTATGCGACCCGCACGAGATCGTAGATATAATAGGAAAGAAGAGCGGCCCGTCCGTGTGGGGTAGGATGCCCTGCCCGGGCAGATACTCATTGACGAGCACATGGTTGGCATTCTGCGGCGACTCGAAAACGCCCAGATTATTCACCTTGTCCACGTAGTTCTGCAGCCATTCCGGTATCTCCTCGGCAATCATTCCATTAGGATGCGGGACACCGCCATAGTTGACCAGCCGCCGGTTCAGCAGCTGGGTCCAGCGCGGCTTGGGCGTGCGCTCGATGTGGCTGAGGATGCGCTGCTCCTCCTCGGATGTGATGAAGTTCGGAATGTACATGGCAGTCGGTGGGCACTGTAAATGGGTATCAGGAGTTAATAGCTCGGTCTCTTGTTGTTTCCTGACTCACCTTGCGTACTTCGAAGCCCGTGAAGTCCATGTCTACGGCTAATCAATCGGTCTTTCTACTCTAAGGCTAAAGCTACGTTATTGCTAATCAATATTTTGGTTGGGCTTTCGCTTTCATTTCCAGCTGATTTGAAAATCTAGAGTTGTCACCACAAAATATCAAATATTTAATTGAAATTTGGCCATACTGTGGCGTTGCTTTAAAATATCTTACCACAGGAAATATATTTGTTTTGTTTTTATTTTTTAATATAATTCAATTATAAAATGGCAAAGTTTAAATCTGAGCTTACATTTAAAAAATCATTCCCGCCATCCAGACTTCTATCGATATACCAAATTCCGATACACTGGCGATAGCTGCCCGTGTCCCATCGCTATTACGTGCAAAAACATTGCCCACGTAGATCAACTAAAATTTACCTAATAAAATCTTAATTAAGGCGGATAGGAGAATCGACTCCTGACAAATGCTCGCAGGATGAGTGTATTGGACCAACTGAGCGCCCTGGACATCAGCACAAATGGGCAGGTGGACGAGACCCTGCAGCGAATTGCCGAAGAAGAGGTTCACATGCAATGTCAACAATAATCCGCATAAAATGAAAATGTTTGATTCCTCTTTCAGGCCAAAGTCAATGAGAAACTGGAAGCTTTGCTGGCCAAACAATGCCAGATAGAGGCCAAAATGAGTGGCATTGGGCGATCCCTGACTCTGTTGCACACCGTGGACAGTGATTCCAGCAAGTTAAATGCACAAATCGTAAACACCGCCCAGTTGGCAGAGTCTGTGAGCGCAAAAGTTCGCCGGCTGGATTTGGCCAGGTGCCGGGCCTCCGAGTGCCAGCAGAGGGTACACGACCTGATCGACCTGCACCTGTGCAGCCAGGGCGTGGTGAAAGCCATCGGGGAGGAGGACTACGAGAAGAGTGCCACGCACATAGCTCGTTTCCTGGCTATGGACCAGCAGCTTCTGCGCCGCACCGCTGATGATGTCCAGGGTTCTATAACGTCGGTGAGCGATGCGGTCAAAACACTGGAGGATGCCACGGAGAAGACACGGGTGCTCATAGCCAAGCGATTTGACGAAGCCGTCAAGAGCGATGATTTGGCTTCGGTGGAGAGATTCTTCAAGATATTTCCGCTTATAGGCTGCCATCGCATTGGCATTGAGAAGTTTTCCACATACATTTGCCAGAAGCTGTCGGCTAAGGCGCAGAAGGAGCTAAGGAATGCCCAGGATATAGCCAAAGCTGAATCCAGGCTGCAATTAGCGTATGCTGATCGCTTGACTGCCATTTTGGAGAATTTCGCACGAGTCGTGGAGGTGAATCAGCCAATAATTGAAGCTTTCTATGGCCAAGCGTAAGTACTTCTAAGCGGTTATGTTAATATGCATTGATTTGTATTTATTTCCTTAGCTCTGCCTCCCTGATTGACATGGTGGCCATACTGCAGCACGAATGCGATGCCGAGGTAAAGAACCTGCTGATGGAGTTTAACAAGAATCGGCAGATTCAGTACCGCAGCAAGCAAGTAAATGAATCAACACAGAGAAGCGCTGCAGGCGGTGGTAGCGTGGGTAGCAACAGTATTCAGGCATTGGGACATTATCGAAAACCCTCTGGGGGATCTGTGGACAAGCTGAACCCCAAGGAAATCGACGCCATCATAGCTGAGATCACAGTGATGCATGCTCGAGTCGAGCTGTACTTTAGATTCATGCGGCGACGCTTGCAAGTAAGTGGGAGGAAACGCAGTCATTATGGCCAGGAGTAAATTTAAAGTCATTCCCTGCAGGTTCATATAGAGACTTGCGTGCCCGAGAAGGAACAAATGGAAATAATGGAGCGCTATGAGAAGATAATGAAAAACTCCGACTTACGCCGGCAAATGCAAGAGATTCTGAGCACCTATTTGCTCCTTGAAAGGTAGTTATTTCGCTAAGGTATTATATAGTTACAAACAAATTTTAATTATATATATAATTCCAGATATTTCATGGAGGAAAGCGTCCTGAAGGCCATCGGCCTGGATGCCTATGAGCCCGGACAGCAGTGCTCATCCATGGTGGACGATGTCTTCTTTATACTTCGCAAATCCATTCGCCGAGCGCTGACCACTCAGTCCATCAATGGAACCTGTGCAGTCATCAATAATGTGGCAGCTTGTCTGGACGGTGACTTCGTGGCGGCGCTTAAGGGGCCCCTGAAAAACGGCTATCCATCGGGCTACATAGACCTGGCGCAAGCCTACAATGCAATCCAGACGACCCTGCAGCAGGGAAAATTACATTCCAGTGATGCCGATCGAGTTCGAGGCAATTTCCTCGTCCAGCTCAACAATGCCGATATCTCAACCGAGTATATCGAGACTCTGTGGCAGACAATGGAGCAGGAAATCAGTGGGACATTCCCACAAACCTCGCCAGTGGAGCGACAATTGCTGGATAGCTGTCTTACAGAACTGAAGGCTGTACGGGATACCCTGAAAGCCACTGTTGATTTTGGAATGCAGCAACTCAGGTCCAGCGTTATAAAGCCACGACTCAATCCCTGGATCAATCAGTTCTTAAATTATAGTCATAATTTGAATGAGGTGAGCTGGCTATACATAATAGCAGACATTTATTGAAGCATTCTTATTCGACAGGAGGAACTGGCTGCTTACGAGGCTGGCGAGACTTTTGTTCAGTTTTTCATTGTGCAGTTGGATGGGTTGCTCAATTCATTTAAGAGCTCTTTGAGTCCCAGGAACTACGATGCTCTGGTCAGTATTCTTGCCACCGAAGTGACAATCCAATTGGAAAGGGCAATAAGGAAAATAAGTTTCAATAGGGTAAGTATTCCGATCAGGAATCATCTAAATATTTAATATATTTATCTCTCATCGTAGCTGGGAGGCCTGGTGCTGGATCAAGAAGTCCGTGCCTTGGGCAGTTACCTTACAGGAGCCACATCGTGGTCTGTACGAGATAAAATGACGCGGATCTCACAAATCGCCACGCTTTTAAATCTGGACAAGATTTCAGAGCTCTCTGAGTACTGGAGTCCCGAGAATAACAAGGAAATGTCAACATGGCATCTGACTCCCAACGAAGTCCGCACATTTTTAACCTTAAGGTTAATAGATCAATTTATTCACTTTCCATATCTTCACTTTTAAAACTTTTTCTAATGGTATTTTTGCAGAAGCGACTTTCGTATAGAGGACATCAAACGCCTGCAGCTTTAGGTGCTTTATTTATTACCTTAAGCCAGGCTGGCAGTGATGCTTGCTAAACCAATGGTTAAAGTCCAATCGCAGCAGTAGTTGGGAGAGCGGACCCAAACTAGCGGCAGTCTTTATATCCACAAGCAGTTGAATAAGGCTAGCAATTTGTACACCAAATCTGTAAAAACAATGTTAATTTATCAGTTACCCGAACTACTTGGAGCCTTATAATAAATACATAACAAAATATGGTCAATGCTTACTCCTTTTCAAGACGCTCGACCTCCTCTGTGGTATTATCCGCTCCGTCCGTCGCCGGCGTCATGTGTATGAATTTCTCGCATATGCTAAAAAGCTTCAGAATGGTGCCGTAAATGGGATTCGCCTGGGTTTGGCATGCGGTTATATTCAAGTGAGCGTCTTTTGTGTCAGAAAGCAAGAAACATTGCGACAGGACATTCGCCAGGAATACCGTATGCGCTCTTTGTATTTCTTCGAAATCCTCTCTGCTCTTTATCACATTCATGAATATTTCAAACTGACCTGTAAGTAGATTTGTCATGAATGTACTTCCAGGTATTATCTACTCACATTCAAGAACATCCACCTGGATATAATACTGCAAATTGTTTAGAAAGAAGAGCAGATGGTTACGGAGATTCATGACCCTGATATTGGTGCCGCCGGAGTCGACCTTTTCTGTCCACGTCTGTTTGGCCCAAACTCGTTGCATTTGGTACTGAAGACCGCGGGTTATAAGCAAGAAGCGAAAGATTTTATTGTAACGCTCAATGGCTTTCGGTGAGAACAACAAATTCAGGGGCCATTCGTAGATGTATTTCAAGTGCATAGACTGGAGAACCTGAAAGTCGTAGCTCTCATCGGGCTCCTCGCTGTTTCTGATGCTGGTAAGGGAGAACTTCTCCAAGTCATCCGTGATTCGTAGTCCAGTAGCAGCCAGCTGCAAGAAACTCATAGAATATAACGTATCTTTATTAAAGAAAACGAGTCTTTTAGCTTACCTCAAACGCTCTCGTGTAGTTTCTAGACCGCATTTCCGTATTGATATCAAAGTTGCCATGCAATTGCGAGAAAAACTCCAAGAAAAACTCTCCCCGACCCAGCAAATAGAAATCTTTCAGCAAGCCCATTTGACGCTCCAAATCCACTTCGTTTACTGCAATTTCTGACAGTCGCCTACTCACATATTTCTTGATATCATTCACAACTTGCTCGATGCGAAACACATTGATCTTATCGTCGTTGCTAAGGTCTTGGATCGTCTTGAAGAACTCGGACTCGCGACCGCTCCATAGCTCGTAGATATCCTCGCGTGACATTTCATTTAGTTCCAAAGCCATCTGGTCCATATTATTCTTGCTTTTGGGATTTCGTCCCATCTTGAAGACGAGCACAGTTTGGCCCACGAAGAGAACCTTCTCGGCAGTTATGATGGACAGAAATCCAGGCAACTGCTTCATATTAATTTCATATTGCCAGATGTAGTCCTCTGTGGTTTGCTCGGCACTCTGGCAAATATTTATATTATTTAGGTAACATGAATGAGAAAAACTCTTACCAATATAAAGCTTTGTGTTGATTTGCTGCAAATGCTGCCATTTTCACATTCCGTGGGAATAAAATTGATAAAAAACTCCGAGTGGATATCGTCGATCACGCCAAAGAGCATCCAGTGAGCCAGGCTCGAGAAAAAAGCATACTTAACGGGCTTGATAACTCTGAAAGGGAAACGGGCTTAGATCAATCCATTGGCAGCGCACTTAGTATTTGAAACTTGCTTGTGGATCACTCTCTCTAGCTGCAGATCTCCGTGCTCGGACTGCTGGTGTAGATTGTTCAGCAATGAACAGCCTCGTAGCTTCATCACCCTTACTTCCATGATGAGCTTCCGCAACAGCATCAGAATCGGTTGCTTGGTCCGCAGGGCGTTGTGCACATAGGAAAGTGAGTTGCGCTTGGCTTTGCGACATTCCCTTTCCAGGCGTACGATCTCCTGGTACGCCTCCTCCAACGCACTCTCGATGCCCTTGACGAAGTTGAGCATGTAAAAACCATGTAAAAGATCTGCAAAAAAACACTTTGTTTCAGTCGAATCTAAGAGAGATTTACCATATGTTCTTATACCATCTGGATCTGCATTGCTCGTCGATTCCTCACTCAAAATAGGTTTATTATTGTATACTTGCGTAAACTCAACCACTTCGTGGTACACGTTCATGATATTGAGGATGCTCTTAAAGATTTCCGTCTCGCAAGGATGGATGAAGCGCTCAACAGCTGTGGTGTCCTGCAAGAAACAATAGTTTGGTGTCGGTAAAGCCCAATTTGTTATGTGTAAAGCTTACCAAAAACATCTTTACACCTAGCCCTTCTCGGCTGCTGCTTAAGCAAGCCAGCAACAGGTCGTGTATCATTTTGGGATCAACTTATTTGCCGAAGTTCTTCTTGAATTGTTTTCTGCATTTGCGCCCAGATGTCGAATAGCGATGGCACTCTCTCAATTGTTGGAATCGGTCCGAGCTATCGACTTATCGATAGACATCAGAGGGCTCTTCCACGTTCCGAATTTAAATATTCCATATTTGTATTCATTGAATTAAATTTCGAATAATAAATTATTATTATATATATAAGCAAATATATATTGGGAAAGTTTCTTTTGGCAGCTGAAATTTCTTCCAAGCTCCTAAAACTACCAATAGCAAAATTTCGAAGTTCTATTTTATCCTTTTTTCCTTTATATGTTTCCACATTCTGGCCATCCTTAAACAGGATTAATGTAGGGACGCGCGTCACTGAAAAGTTCTTACATAGTTTCATTCCTGCCCTACAGTCGTACTCCGCTATGCAGACTTTGGTTTCATTTATTAAGTCGGAGGCTAGTTCTTGCCATATGGGACGAAAGAGTCTACAGAAGATACAGCTTGGTGAATAAAACTTGACGAAAAAATTGCCACGAGCTATATGCGAGTGAAAATTGTCCAACTCCAGTTTTAAAACTTTTCCAAATACGCATACTTCCGGGGTTTCATATTCATTTTCAGTTTGTTTATTTAGAAAACCAAAACGACTGTCTTTAATATTTCTAGGTCTATCAAGCTGAACGGGTTTTATATTTACAACTGAATTATTCTTAAACTGATGATTTTGAGCAAATACTAGGGGCAAAGCTACAATTATGCTAAGTAATGCTATCATTTTTTAAAAATTGTATTATAGTAAGCTCTATAGTGTCAAGTAAGTCAATGATAGAAAGAAAAATTACAGATTGAAAAAAACTTTTATTGATTTACAACTCTTCGTAATTAATTTGCGTTTTACAAGCCCAGTCAGGAAGCTCTGTCTTGTACTCCCAGTTGAGGCCCTGAAATAGGTTGTTTAATATTTATTAAATACAATTTTTAAATAATAATTACACCTTGTAAATTTACCTTGTATTTCCAAGCATGCAAGTACATTATCAGATCTTTTTCTTCGGGTTCCCTATAATTAAGCTTACACTCATGACAATGCGGATCTGAGGTGGACTTTTTGAGATCATAAGATCTGTCTGGTTCCTCGTGGCACGTTTGAGTAGAAGCCTGTTAAAGAACACGATTAGTATTATTTATAAACAATAAAAACTAACACTCACATCAGCACTTTGCTCCTTTACTGAAGCTGCTATCACAGACTCAGCCTTTATCTCATTTTGTACTATATTATTTGTGGTACTCTTTATTTCTTCTTTGATTTCTCCCTCAACGCCCAACCAATTTTCAGCATTGTGTATGCTTATTAAATTATTAATCAGCTGTTCGTTGCTTATTCCACCAATATCTCCACCTTTACCCTTTAGAGGCCCAAACACCTCATGGTTGTACAAGGGATCGTTGGAAATGGGATAACCTGATGAGGAAAATTGTTACTATAAACTTATACAAACTGTATAGAAGCTTCGCTTACCCAAATATTGTAAATGCACTCGAATTTGATGCATTCGTCCTGTAAGCGGTTTGCAGTGAACAATACTGCAATCGCCATCCACGCCAATTCGTTGAAAAGTGGTCTTACAGTCCTTGCCCTTGAACGAGACCCTACATACTCCAATTTTGTAGCTAACCACGTCAATGGGCGCATTGCACTCGACAATGCCGCTAAAGTGATTTTAAATATGAGTAATTATTGATATTGTTTTTATAAAGCATCTAGTTTGACTTACTCGGGAAAATGTCCCTCTACGCGACACACGTATTCCTTTTTCACTTGTCGCGTTCGAATTTGCTGCTCCAATTCCCGGGCCTTATCAGCGGTGCGTCCAAATAAAAGCAAACCAGAGGTGAGTCTATCCAATCGGTGTATGGTTCTCAGGTTCTTTAGATTGTACTCCTTGGCCAGTATGAAAACCACAGTGTTATGTCTATAGCGACCGCAAGGATGAACCTTAAAAAAACCACCACATTCAGGTACCGAAAATAAATATATCAAAAGGAAATTTGCATAATACTTACTGGTATCGACGCCGGCTTATTTACAACCACAATATCCTTATCCATGTACACTATCTTGATGGGCTGTGAAGTAACAGGGACTTCGTGTCTATAAAATGTGTGGCAAATATGGGCATATTTTAATGAAAGCTCTCTTTACGAACACTTACCTATGAACAACATTGGCCAATAGATCGTTATGTTTGATTTTATAGTCCTTGGGAACCTTCTCGTTATTAACCGTCAGCTTCCCAGCCTCCAAGCTGCGTTCGTATTCTTCTGGTGGGGCTGCTCTGAACTCACGAACAAAGACATCGAGTATCTTCTCATCAACCCAGCGTCCTTTGGCGAATGTTGTAAAGGTAAAAAAGTAGGGATATACCTTTCTAAGGCCTGTTCAATCAAGAAAATAAGTTTAATTAACTAATTATATGAGTTGTTAGTTAGCCTTGTTAGCTTACCGTTTTCAAAGTAATACGATGTCTCGTCGTATCTTTCGTCACTGAAGCCGGGTCTTTTGATTTTCCTCTCCTTTTCGTCGTCAATCTTGGCCTTTTTTGCATTACTATCATCCTCAGTGGATTCAGCTTTTCGTTTTTCCGGAGCAGATGATTCCTCTTTTAGCTCTTTTAATACGGAAACCTGTAAAATTATTTAATATATTTTATTGAAAATTAAAGAACTTAATGTTATTGAACCCAAAATAAACCCAATTATTTAAATTAACGTAAACCTACTACATACAGTACTTTAGCCATCTCACAGACTAAAATCCCATCTAGCTTATCACACATGTTTAGAAGCCGCCTTGTTCCGGTTGTTTTTGTTAGCAAACAATTTGTTCTTTTCTTCTTTTGGCTGCCTAAGCATAATTTTCACACAGTCTATGTGTATTTTTCCTTAAAAGGAGTAACCGAAGAGAACAAAATTTGCATCGAACCAGCAGTATTCTGTTGGCAAATTGTCTACCAGGAAATAGGCGCCAGCCAGTAGGTAAATATAAACAAAACTATCAAAAAGAATGAAAAAAGAACAATTAGTCCCCATGATTGGGATAAGCTTAAATCGGATTTTGTAGACCAGGATATTGATTGTATCTCTTGCTTAATAATAAAAAAGCTTCCCAAATTCCACATCCTGTAATCAAAAGACTGTCCAGATTTTATCATTTAAACTCTATGGGCCTTCTTAGAGGGATTTCCTTCATTTCCTTACTGTGCCCATTATCCTTTATTCTCCACCAGCTTTCTTTCTTTTTCTTTAATGTGTGTTTACATGGTATTGTAAGAATTATAAAAACGACGGGCCCAAAAGGCGCATCGTGGAAACAATGAGGACCACACTTAGATACCACTCGAAAGCAGGAGGCACTGACACTAATAATTGCGGAAACATCACGACCAGCCAGGTAACAGCAGCAGCCGACCAACTTGACAAAAGTGTAGCTCGTTAGGAAACCACTGCGAGACTACACTAGAAACCCAACCCAACCCAACCCAAGCCCACCGTAGAGGCCTCCGAAAAGGCCGCCGTGTCGTCGAGAGAGAACTAATTATGACAAATCCGCGGTGAAATATAAGTACAGGAAAGGTAAGTCCGTCGTCCAGTTGGTCCCCAAACATAACTTAACTCCTTGCGTGGACAAACACAACACAACACACACCACACACCCTCCGCAGTCCTGTATTTATTATGCAAATCCGAATAGCACAGACCCTCGTGCTAGGATTTATTGATCAAATACATGGTTTAATTAACACGAAAAAGAAATCTGAATGTGCCGGAGTCATCAGGCATAAACTGCAGCTGAGTAATAGCTGGGGGAACGGACGGAACGAGATGCCTGCCTTAAAGCCATTTGCCACTGTCACGTACGGTGGTGAGGTGGTTTGCCAGCAAACAAAGAGCCCGAAACTTGTATGCCTTTGGTTTTTGTGGGCCATTAAGGGTTTTGTCTAAAATCTGGTTTTTGTTGCACATCTTCTTCTAAGCAGAGTCCTAAATTTTTAAGAATGTACTGACGCCTAAGGGTGGCTTTAAATTTCTATGCAGGCCCCGGACGAGAACGTTGACTCTGCAGGCAGACTGCACCAACAGCAGTCTCCTTTATTGGGGCATTTTTGTGCCTCAAAGTCTCGTAAAAGAAGTTTAAGTCTTCAGGTGTGATTTGTTTCACCTTCCGTCAGATCTTTATATCCATTTTTATGACACCCGAAACTTTAAACTAAGGAAATAAAAGTGAAAATACACATACACAGTTCGATGAGACTATGTTGGAAAGGGTCGCAGGAAAAGAACATTATTGTTAGCTGACATTCAAGTTTTTTTTTCATTTCTTATGTTACTTATGTTATGTTACTTTTTTTAAACTCTCTTTTCTACTTACATATTTAAATATAACTGAAAATCTGCCGCATTTTATATACTATTCAAACACAAGAATTCACCACTGCTGTTGGCTTCAAACAACAAACAAACTTGTGGAAGCGAACATGTTTGTCAAACCCTTTGGCCCTTCAAAATAACCTATGACTATAATATAAAATTTATTTTGTGAATTTTTCTTTTAAAAACTTAATATGATGAAGATAATATTCAATTTTCTTATGAGGATCTATGGATAAACAAGGAACTTTAAAAAATTTCACAGTAGTCAATAAACGTTTTAAACTTACTTAAAATATGATCCTTGGCATCCGAACACTTTTATTTCATACTCCATAAAGAATAAAAAATTATATACATTTTTGCAAATTCTGTGATACTAATTGAAATAAAAATATTGAAAATACTTAGTACCTATACTAACTTAATCAATTACCTATAAAGTGAAAGCAATCTGTTCAAATTGATGGTGAAGTCGCTGTTAATTATTATTTAATATTATTGCAGCAAATTGCATTTGCGTGTGTCCCTGATTAGCTTTTTAATTAAGTTTTAAGTGTGCGATTGGAGGATAGCTGCTGCATTGAAATTTCCCCCGGCACCAATAATACTGCATAAGTGAGGACACGGAAACCACAACACATTGGCGAGCATTGGAACGGAACGGACCCCGACTAAATTGTTTTGGGCATTTGATATTCCCCCAAGATAAATATGCCCTTTTACTGGCTGCGAATCGGTCAAAGCTCTAGCCACTCACCCCATTGAATTCCTTCCGCGACAAAATGTGTAAACAAATGTAAATTAATAATGCAATTTCTCTGGAATAGGGATAGTATAAAACAGGAGCATTCTGTTCAATTTAAAGCAACATATGCAGCTTACGGAGTGACGTTTAAAGGGGCTAAAAATATACATGATTTAGGTAGAACTTGTAATTTACATAAATTTGTAAGTTAATTTTAAAATTTTAATTCTTATGTACAATTGAGCTGTGACTGTAATACCATTAACAGGTATATATGACTTTGGCATAAGTTCTTTAATCCGAACTCCCTCATAAACTAGCGGTCGTCATCAATCTTAAATAATACACTAACCGGAGATTCTGGATCATCCTTTGCTGCAGATTCAATATCTGTGACATTGTGAAACCATACATATTCCGGTGCAGGGGAAGCAGTCGCATCTTGACCAGTAATATTACTGACTTCCAGTGCCGGTTCTACGGTCAACATGAATTTGTGCAGGAATATGTTTTCCACGTCCACGGATGAGCCCTCGCCATGTTGCGTCTGGGCATGTCGCACGCTTTTGGGACTTAGCATTTTGGGAAACCACGAAAGTTTGCTACTAGTTCTTTGTTTCAGTTTCAGATGCTGCCGGAAAATAATGGTGAAATAAAAACAACAAGGAAATCAACACGTGCGCTCTCCCACTCGGCGGGGCACAAGGAACAATACCGCGTTTTATGAATTATTTGTGTTTGCTAACAGGGTTTAACACAGCCGAACGAGTCGCAAAGATTATTTCATTTTAAGATTAACAACTTGCCAATTGTATAATGCTCTTAAATTGTCGTAAAAGCCTCATTAATAATTAATTCTTATTTTTAAGTTTGTTTACACTCAGCCAGCACTGTGGTTTTGGCTAGTTTGTAGTTAGTTTTAGCTAGTTTTGGCTTTAAATAAGAAGGGAGTACAGCTTTAATGGCCAGAAGTGTCAGTTCTACAAGGCAATTTCCAGCTGTTTGCTTTCGATATATCGATAGA
>JAEIIM010064943.1:0-12287 GCA_018874515.1 Drosophila greeni | reverse complement strand
TTCCTGGCAAAATAAACATGTATTAAGTCAGTTAAAATCCACATCGCGAAGCATCTACACTTATACACACTTATACTCAAGCAGTAAGTTAAAAATTAAAGGCTAATCCTTAACCAGAATAATTTAAATCCAAATTACAATCCTTAGCCAGAACACTATGCAGAAAACTGAAGTGAAGGGGATTCTTAGGTCGGGGGCAGTTACCACAAATTTAAGTGTTAGATCGGCCAAGTTCGACGAGGTGAACATTCTGGCCACGTTTCACCCCGCCAACAAGGACTATGGCCATATGATTATCGATGAGCCGAAGACTCCGTTCGTCTTCGACGATGCTATTCCCGAGGAGCTGGACATGAATGCCTTGGTTGAGAAGTTACGGGTGACGTCGCAATCGCGGATGCCATCGTTTGGCGTCGATGACGACTCCGATGACTCGTCGGGGGAGGACGACTTCCCGGAGTCTATAGAGGACAGGGTGCGCCGGATGGACTTCGAGCGGCGTCGCAGGTTGCACTACAAGGAGTTCTTCTCCGTGCCCCTGGCTAGACGTCTTATATGCGATGAGGTGGCATTTACTTCTAGCTCCGAAGAGTCTATTTCCCGGGAGACAAATGGAGTAATTGATGAAATGGATAACGGCGCGGAAATGTGTCCCCCGTGCCCTGAAGATGGTCCCATGGCCAAATCCTTCCCTTCGGGTATTTCCTCGGATAGCAATGATGGTAATACAGAATATGAGCCGGGCTTCGATCCCAAACATCCGTGTTACCAGCATGTGGGGGCAAAGCTCGACGAGCCAAAACCAGAGTCACCGAAATTCAGTTCGTTGAGTCGCCTTGAAACGATTCCCTCGATCGTTTCGGACGGTGTATATATTAGTGTTCCACATTCGAGTACTCGTGTGACAACCACAGACGGTACGACCACCAAGATTTCGGCGTCCTCCACCAAGATTGGCCCCAGGATTCGACCTCAAACCGTCCGCATTTGCACTTCCGAGGTGGATCCCAAGGATCAACGTAAAAAGAAATCTATTTCGTAAGAGCGTTATGTCGCTTGTGTTTATTTAAATAAAATTATGAAGTTAAAAACAATCGTAATACTTCATCAGAACTGTACTATAACTTACGAAATTAATTGAACACCCACTGGTTATGGCAACGCACTGGCAACTTTAAGGAGCTTTCAAAGTATTTACATAAATTCAATGAATACATATTGGCAGCCTTAACCGATAGATTAAAATGCCATCGAGTATGTTTCTCACAAACTCAGTTTCAAGCCTAATTTCGGGGCAGACCCTCTTACCCTTTTGGCCTGGCTAATTGTAGAGCTGCTGATATGATTAGCCCCTATTCACCTTCACTTTCCCCCATTTATCGGCACTCGGCCTGTCCAAGTTCATTTTGCTGGAGAATATTTAATTACGGCCTCACCGGACCGGACTGTAATTACCATTGGCGAGAGAAACAGATACAATGGATGCCAAGGAGGCCAAAGTTTGCCTAATAACTTGTTTCGGCATTTTGCCTCGTAATTGAAAATTCCTTTTGACAGTCCAGGCAGCCAAGAGTTTTCCTTCCGGCCAATCGCCCGGCCATTGTCGGTAACAAATTCATTTTGATTTAATGTCTTAGCTATTTCAATTGTATTTTGAATCAGATTGTGCGCCCCTTTAAAATAATTCCCAGACTATTACACCTGCCCAACACGACCTGATATAATTATGCAAAATGTTTAATTTAGCCATCAAATCCGGCAAAGTTTTAAGTTTTATTATTATTAAGCTTTGGTCAGAGCGATGGCATCTCCATCTCCATCTCCGGATCCGTCTCGGTCCCCGTAACAATTGCCGTGTACATTTCATTAAGTGCATAAGCCCGTCCGGCTGTCAGCGATTCCTCTTCGTCCTTCTTCCACTTCCCTGCTTTTCCGCTGTTCGTGCGAAGCGTTTTTAAGCCGGAAAATTATTTTTAATGCTATTTACACTCACAAATGAAAATGCAAGCGCAAATAAAGGCCGCCAGCAGTCACGAACTGGCCAACAACTTAACTGGCATAAATGCTACTGTCCAAAGAAATATATAGCAAGACGAAATCTGGAGGGATTTTGAGTAGGAGAATCAGAAAATACCTATTATCGGGTTTTAAAAAAGCTTTAATAAAGCCTTAAGTATTTGAGATAAATATCAATTTCTGTTAAGTGTTTGAGGCATACCTTCAAATCTTGTTGCTGATTGCTATCACTATAATACTTTGTGCAGTAAATATAATAATGTTAGGTTCCTTTTCAGAATTATTTTATAAATGAAAATATTTCTTAGCAAAAAATACATATATTAAGGAAATAAAGTGATTTATTATTTATACCTTCCGGATGTTCCACAACCATCTTCAACCCTCAAGTGTACTGGGTATTGGAACAACAGAAACCAGAGAAAACTGGACGTGAAGCTGGACAGACAGCGCAGCACGAGGGCAAGGAAAAAGGAGCTGCCTTAAAGCTGCTGTGAACCTCGACCTGAACGCGTGTCGCTAAAAAAGTTCGGCTAAATATTTGCGAAAGCATTTTCGCTATTTGCGATGGCATTTCGTGTGGCATGCGGCATCTGCCCCCCCTCGGGCATACCCGGCTGCAAGTGCAGCACGCAAGGAAAACCCTGAGGATTTCCCAGAGATGGCAAACGAGCTGCACTCGCTGCCTCGCTGCGGCATCAATTTTCATTTTGATAAATTATAAAATGGCCCAGCGCCGGCACCCAGAACACATCCTTGCCCGAAGGCTAAATGGATTGCCTGGCGCTGGCCACGGCGTTAACCCATGACAGCAGCAGCCTTGAAAATTGAAAGCCGATGGGAACGTCGAGGAAGAGACCAGGCGGCAGCTTAGATGGTTAAATAAATGAGGTTAGAGCTAAGCGGTGGAGAGGTTCCGATGTCGACTTTACCGGGACATCAATCATCGTAAATGCAAGTGGGCTCTTAACCAATTTCGCTGTGGTTTATTGAATTAATGGTGTAACTTTTTATCAGGAAATGGGAATTTAAAAATCCTTAGTTGGTAGCTGTGATCACTAAGTAGCTAGAGTTCTCTTGGTTTTATTGTGTTTAAAAATTCAAATGTTTCCCACTTTTCAGAACCAAAAGGATCTGCCTAGCGTTTTTTAAATTTTTGAATATGGAATTTCTAGAGTCTCAGGCAAGGGACATTTTTTAATCGATTGCATTCGCCGCTTTTTCCAGCTAATAAAGATTTATGTACTTTGAAGTTTGTTGATTTTTGTGCACCTGGTCAAACAAAAAACACACAAAAAATAAACGAATACGTGGGGTTGGTCAGGATTCAGGATCGGGAGCTAGTATCTAGGAATGGGGGTGGCTCGAGTCAGAGGTCAGGGTCACGCAGGTCACCCCTTTATACCAACTTCGCCTAAACAAATATGGAAATGCACGCAAGCCAGAAGCGAGCACGTAGTCAGGATAAAGACCAGAAAACTGTCCTTAGCCCTCTCCCGCCTCTCCTTCTCCCACCATTTGTTTTTATTTGTAATCAAATAAAGGATAAGGCAATCTATTAGAAAGCCAGCTGTCCGCTCCATCATGGTGGCGTGACTGGTTCGGGTAATATACAGCAGCTGAGGGAAGTTAAACCTTTCCCTCGCCACCACTATTTTTTTTGTCTGCCTAATTGCCAAGTTAAGCACGCATGAATATATTAATATTTTGGCAAAAATTATGCATATTATGAAAGCAATAAATATTTAAATTTTTGCTGTTTAAGATCGTAGCGATATGAGTGGATTTTGTAAGGGTTTCGTATAGTTTCTTCAATTATTTCAAAGTATCTTTAGACCCTTGCAGGGAATTATTATTTTACTCAGAAGCTTGTAGGAAGCGAAGGAGTCATTTGCGACCCCATAAATCATATATATTCTTGATCAGCATCAACAGCTGAGTCAATCTAGGCATGTTAGACAGGAAAAAATTTGTGACCCATTTTTTGACCCATTTTCAAAAATCGGAAAAAATTTTAATTTTCCAATATCCAAAATTGAGTATGCAGATTTGTTAACGTTTTAAAAAGTATTATAGAAAATCTTTTGATCTAAAATTTATGCATATTTGGCTTAGTTATGAACTAAGTTTGTATAGTGCAAGGGTATAAAAAACTTCACATTCAGAATTCTATATATTTTCTATGCTCAACTCACAATTTATTTGTGAAACATTTATAACAATTTAATTAAGTTACATTTCTCATTAGCCTAATCCATTATATCGTTCCGAGTTGATGGTTACCATCCATCCGTTGTTGTGGTGGCAGAAGTTGTGGTATAGTTTTGATTGTAGTTTCCGCCTCTATTTCGATAGTTACCATTGTAACCATTTCCATTTCCATTATTATTACCCTGCCAGTTGCCAGGTCCTCCCATTCCATTTGGTGGTCCCATTCCATTTGGACCACCCATTCCATTTGGACCTCCCATTCTATTTGGACCACCCATTCCATTCGGTCCTCCCATTCCATTCGGTCCTCCCATTCCATTCGGTCCTCCCATTCCGTTTCCGTTACCACCGCGACCACCATATCCTCCTGGTCCCATTCCATTACCTCCCATTCCGCCAGGGCCCATTCCGTTTCCACCACGTCCTCCCATACCCCCCATTCCATTGCCTCCCATTCCTCCTGGGCCCATACCATTTCCACCCATTCCGTTGCCATAACCTCCTCTTCCTCCGCCTGGGCCCATTCCATTACCATTTCCTCCCATTCCATTGCCGCCCATTCCATTGCCGCCCATTCCGTTACCATTTCCTCCCCTTCCACCATTCATTCCATTACCACCGCCCATTCCACCGGTGTATCCCCCTCCCATGTTTCCCCCCATGCCATTTCCCCCACGACCGCCCATTCCATTCATTCCGTTGCCACCCATTCCATTACCACCCATTCCGTTTCCATTAGGTCCACCGTTTCCATTACCTCCATTCATGCCGTTACCCCTACCCATTCCGCTTCCACCCATTCCGTATCCTTGTTGATTTGCTTGGCGTTTTGCACGATCCTCAGAATCTGTTTAAACTTAAGTTAAATTAATTGTTTATAAAAAAATTAGTTTAACTGCCAACCTGAGTCCGAAGCGTATTGATCCTTTGCTTTACAAGTTGGATATTCTCCGCATTGATCGCCATCACGCTTTGATCCCGTGCAGGGCTCTCTGGATATAATACATCTCTCTCCCGGGGCACAAGAAATATCCCGGCAATCACGTCCGTATTCTATTTAAATTTTAAAATGTTACATTGTGATTCACTCTTCCTAAACAAAAAAATGCACTCACTTTTGTATGCCTGAACATTTGCTGCAAGTGCAATTATTAAAAATATCCAAAGAACTCTACTCATTTTTTCCAACGCTTGCTGTCAACACAAAATACTTTCTGAATTATGAATTTAAATCAACCCCATTTTTATACTCTTGTGTCCAGCATGCATGAAAATTTATGATAATTATTTTTGACAAAGTAAATTTACCAAATGAACACATTAGTTAGCCACAATTTAATATTGTTGATTGATTAGACCAAACTGTGAGATAGTCATGGATTATTTGTTGACTTTTGGGAGAGCAATAGAACGTTTAATGTTTTTCATTAAATATTTTTGATATGACAGCAATGAACCTCTTACAAGGTCAGTGTAGGAATGATATGAGCCTAATTTGAGTTCAAAGTAATTATGATTTTACACGTGTATTTTCATTTTGATCTTAACAATTCTTATCAATTAAAATTTTTTTATTCTCAAAAAAGGAAATTAATTTTAAAAGGAGAGTTGTTTCCCAAGTCTCACTACTGTTTTTCTTTAGATCGTTTTTCCTTAAATTATTATCCAACTTTACAAGTGTAATTATCTTTGTTTCTTTGCACATACTTGATATGTGTGAAACTGCCTACTTAGCGCAAATGAGATTATCTTGGCCTCAGTGTCCACAATTTACGAGCGTAACAAATGGAGCAAAGTTTTGCACGGACCTCCGACACTTGACGGTTTTCTTCGGAACTCGGAGAATCCTGCAGGATGTGCCCACCAAAAGGAGGCAGGGAAAGGGACAGGCTGCATCTTTATGCGCATATGTAAACATTTCCTGGCTACACGAAGTGCAAAAATCCCATGGCTAAACTAGTTTGGCTTAACACGGCCTCAACTTTTTGCCCAGTTGAAAAACTTTGCTGCCCCAAGTACATATACATCATGCTTATACGCGTATATATCTGTTCCACTATGGTGTTATAATTCACAACTTGAACCGGAAGTGGGCGCAAAACTTTCACTTGAAGAAATGCAGATATTAAATTACCAAAGTCAAGTTAGCAACAGGGGTGAAAGTTTCAATTCATTTGATTATTCTGTTTTATTCTATTTATATTTTTAAATCAAGCTAATAATTTAAAGACTATTTAAATATTTAACAATACGTACATAGCACGAAATTATTAAAACTCTAATAGGCAGAAAATACCAAACAATTTTAGTTATATGTTCCTATATTTACAATAGCCTTGCAACAAATATTAAATGCACACGTCTTTTTTTTTTGCAATTGTTTGAAATGGACACAGAATACAGTAGCAGCAATGGAATATACAGGGATATATGAAGCTAAAACCCTTTGAAACCGAGTGTTTGTGCAACAATGTAACACGAAACAAAAACAAATAGAATAATATCGAAAATACTTTCATTTCAACATTATTCTGCAATATTTGAAGTTCTCTTCAGCACTCGCAAACCGGCTGACTGACTGACTGACTGACTGAACCTGGTCATAGATTGGATTTGTTTTCCACTTTTGCACTTGCCTTTTTTAAATTTTCCATTGTTGTTGATTTTTTTAGCTCGCAGTAAAGGGATTTCGCATACGCAAAATTCCAGGCGGGCTGCCTGGTTTGGCCTTTGTTTGCACAGCTCTTCTCTGAAAGTGAGTTGCGAAAAAATAACATTAAATACACAAATTCAGTGTATAGACGAACCTGACAAATGACTATAATTTAGGGTATTTTTTCCTGGCCAGCTTGTGGCATTAAATTTATGCGTGATAGCCAAAATAAATATGCACACGAAATTATATGTTTTTACCTGTCAAAAGGTTATTGGCATAAATATTTTCTTTGATTTTGTGGCGTTAAAATTTCAATTTTTCGTGACAAACGGCTCTCAAATATCCGATTTTTTTTGTTCGTTTATATTTGTGGGTCAGGAACAACTTTAAAGTCATGAAACTAATAGCGGAATTTGATTTCGAGTTAAATTAAATTTTTAAAGTAACCCTCAATGTATTTTTTTGTTAATAATTTAACTACTATTTTATATACTTTTGAGTTTATTGCTAAACGTTTATCCTCACATAGCTTATATTTTTTAAAGTCATAAAGTCACCGGCTAGAATAAATTTGATTGTATTTTTCCTTTCACTTTGACGACCTTTTAACAGCAAAAAATAGAAACTAAAACTGAAACCAAGAGCGGCCCCACAAAATCGGCTCATGACCACATCCCCTTTTGGCCCATAAACGGAACGGACCCATCCTTGCTGTCCGGCGTAAACTTAACAGCTCGACAGCTGTCCGTCTGCGAGTGTGCAGTCGTGCTTGTGTGAGGGTTGTGCACTGAGAAAAAATATTTCAAAATTTTTTGTGCACTTAAAAGATATTTCATAGATATATGTTATTTGCAGAGGAAGCAATAAAGCAAGAAACAGATGCCTAGACCTTTCTATTACACAAATAACAGAGAAATAATAAGTAGCTTAATGTAATTGAATGTTTCTTATACTTTTTCATTTAAATTCATAACTTAAAAATATTTATAATAAAAAAATAAAATCCTTTCAGTGTGATCTTCTCAAGTACTGTCTGTGTACGCATGCATCGTTTAGATTTAGTGCCGCTTGTTACGCTTTGATGTCATGTCATTTATAAGCGACGCAGCGGCAGCGGCAGCAGCTTCGGGCTGACCCCAACGCCGACATCGTGCCACGCCCCCCACTTCCCATTTCACCGCCGCCCCTGGGCCAACCATCTGAGCCCCACTCGCCCTGGAAAAGCACCCCGTTTGCTGCGTGCAACAAAATGCAAACTGACAGTTTAGCATGGGAACAAGTTCTCGGGCAGCGAAAAACTTAACATGACAGACCACGACAATGACGTTGGAGGGAAAACTTAAAGCCGGCTTTAAGCTTGGTGTCAAAGGTCACGTGCCGTTCCTCTTTTTCATCCGAATCCTAACCCACACACAGTCAGCTGAGTAATTTACGCACAATAATCCGCATCGCTGAACTCTTCTTCCTTCGCTGGCCAGATGATTGATGTATGGACGTGTTAATTAGGTCCACTCGTGCCGCATTTACACTCCACTCTATGGGTAAAAATAGGGACCAGCAAGGAGGCTAAGTCGAGTTCTAAGACCACTTAGATACCCAGTACACTTTTGAAGAAGCACGGTCTGTAGAGCAAGATATAGGCTATAGATTTATCGAAATATTCTGGGGCTTACAGAAGAAAAAAAGATAGAAAAACATGTCATACATAGAAGAGTGGTTTTTTAAGTATATAGTTTCAACTTAATACCTATGTTATACAGAAGCAATATACCCTTAATATCTACGAGAGCTGGGTAACACGAGTAGAGTCAGCCAAAGGCAGCTGAAATTAAAGAGTGAGAACGCTGGCGAAAGCAATAAAAATCTAAGCAATCGAGTGGGCAGCGAAACTTTGTTTGGGCAATTGATTGATTTCTGGACAGAAGCCCATTAATCAGGCCAGCCAAAAATGCTGATTTGATCGAAGTCGCAGCAGCGGCGAAAAAGTTTTTTTTGCCAAAAAGCCCTTGATTAGCAGTTAAGCAGTGTTGCACAAGCCATTAAGTGGAAATTGTTCCTAAAAGTTGACTTGTAATTACCCCTCAAGAGGTTAGTGAAAATTTATATGTTTAATATTTACAAGAGTTTAAAATTAAACGGGGTAACATGTATGAAAAACATTAATTGAAAGTCTAGGGTACAAATTAAAATTTATAAATTTAAATTAAAATTTGTATTTACATTTACAAAAACGTCTTTTGTTTTAAAAAATCTTCCAAGTACACATTACTTTCTATCAGACATATTCGTACACCCTTTTTGCTTTAGGCTTTCAGCCAAACACTGACAAATTCAATTTATTTCAAGTTCTCAGATCAACGTAAAAAAGGGGCTCAAAGGCGCTGAGTGCTGAAAAAGTGCAAGCTGTTCACTAAATCAAAAACAGATTTCGGTAACAAATTCGTTATGCACGTGACATGTCCAAACAATGCATGTGCCTTTGCCGGTTTGGTCGCCTAAAAGAAATTTGAATAAGTGAATTTAAAAAGCGTTGGCGGCGACTAAGGCAGCCGGAAAAAAAGAGAGGAATGAGATCCAACAAAAAGTCAAACAACAACAAACCAAATACGAACAGGCGGAAAAAAAACGAATTTTTGTTCTCATAGTAAAGCCAAGGACACTTCCATGAAATGCAATTTCGCACTTGTAAACTTTTATGGCTGGCATGTGTGTGAGTGAGCCAAAGATGCGCAGGATTTGGCCAGTTTAGAGCTAAGTTTGGGGATGTTTCTCTAACATTTTTGGTAAATTATATAGAAACATATTATATTAGCTTTAAAAAAATATTTATAATATTACGTATACGACTCGTATACAATGTGTATCTTTTTAAGAATAACCAAATTATTTTTGAAATATTAAGAGAGGAATTTCAAGATGTCAAAAATCATAAAAACAATATATATTTTATATAATGTTCCCAGTTTTGACTTTAATTTTCCGGTCACCTTCAAAAATGTTCCCCAATATATGTAAAGCTACAATATATAAACAGCTGGACAGCACCGTCACAGGGCCCCCGCTCCACTCAACTCCATGGCTTTCACACTCTGCCATACTCCTTTCGCAGACCCCTTACAAATCCCACCTTCTATCAGCAACATGCAAATCTGACTGTTGATGGCGCATTTTGCTTCGTCGGGTTTTCATTTTTCCCTCCTTCCCACCCCATTGGATCCCCGTTTTTGGGTATATTTTTTTCGGCTTTTTCGTATGTATTTCGGTGTGTATATTTGGACGGGGGGAAACTTGTTTATTTGCATGTCGTTGGTTTCATTTGCGCCTAGGCCCGAAAAGGTAGCTACGTAGCCGGAGATCTCCCGCTTTTATATTTGCACACTTTGGCTAATGGATTTCCTTTACTGCTACTCATTTTTTTCCCTACCTTTTGCACTTTTGCGGTTGCATACGGCGTATGCTTAATATTTGTTGTATGCCTCATTTGGCTTGCTTCGGGATTCGTTTTCATTTTCATTTTCAGTTTCCGTTTCCGTTGCCTTGTTTTTCCCGTTGGGCTGCGTCGGGCATTTGCAACGCGTCTTAATTGAAAATTCAATTAGACCTGTGTAAATATTTTTTCGGGGCAGCTGCTGCAAATTGAGTTAAAGTTGTTTATCTAAATAAGAATGAGTGCAGCCTGCTGGTCGAAAGCGTCCCGCAGTTTCCTTGGCTCCCGCCTCTGCCTCTTCCTCTGCATTTTAATTAGAGTTTAAATATCTCGGTGCAAATTGGAAACTTTGCTCAACCGCAAAATGAAAGTGGCTTCGCTGCCCTTCGAAGTTTTTCCTCATTACCTTTGCCCCCAATGGTTTTGTTTTGTTTTGTTTGTTTGTTGTTTGGCAAAGCGATCCCAATTTGAATGACCCGAAATCAACAGAGTTGATTAGGTAAATATATATTCAAGCTACTGCTGCTTTCGCGGGAAAATGTTCATAAGCAGAGGTCAGCGGAGAAAGTAAATTGAGAATGTTTTTTATTTTATTTTATATGAAGCTAACTTGTTAGTTGTTAGATCACCACCAATATGTTTGGTAATAGCAACAAAATATAATTCTTTTGTGAGATAGTTGGAGGTCACCACAGCAACTAAAAAATCCACTCTCCAGATGGCCTTCCTACCCACACTCCTGGCGCTTTTCTCTTTTCCGTGACTTGGCTCACTGTGCAGCACGTGACTTGATTGTCAGTTGCAATTTAAGAATTTGATAGTTTGACAATGCATTTTTGCTCGTTTCGCTGCGTTTCTCCCCCGCATTGTCTAGCTTTATCCATCGATTTCTATTCGATTTGGAAATGGTTTGGGGGTCAGAGGTCAGGCAGCAGCTGGCATTTCACATGCAATGCGTGTCGAGGATGGAGAGAGCAAAAAAAAAGGAAAGCAAAACATTAAAATGCCGTATAAATAATCGTCTATTTGGGTGACTTGGTCAAGGAATTTCAAATGGCATCAGTCGCCTGGTTAATGTCTTAAATGCAGACACAGTATTTCAGGAGACAAATAAGTGAATTTGCTTTTTAGAAACTTGTTTAAATTAAATTGATCAGATCTGAGATGTTACATTTATTTTAACAATTATTTCACAAGGATTTCCTATTAATAAAACTTTAAATATAAGAAATATCTTATATATGGCTTGCAAGCCGATAAAAAATAAATTAAAATATACATCTCCAATTTCCTTTACCATAACTATCAATAGTCCTGTAAAAGTCACAGCAGGTCATTTAAAATTATCGTCAACGGACAAATTAATTGGTAAATTGCCAGCGAATCTTTAATCGCATTCATTTTGGGAACAAAAATATTTCTCGCTGCTCAGTATGCTTTTCATTTTGGGTTTTTCTCTGTTTCCCTTTGGAGGGCTTAACTCATTCATGTGCGAAACTTTTCAATGGGCAGTCGAGGGCTGCGACCACAGTTCATTTAAGCGTGTAAAAACATAAATCAAAAAGGAACGGCCTAATGGCCACACACACAGAGTTTTCCCTCTCTTTTTCACTCTGTCTCTATTTTTCCACTCCTTTTCCACCACTTTCCCTCTTTGTTTTTCCACCTCTTTACTCCGCACTGGAACACGGAGTGTATATAAATTGCCTACTTGCATTTTAATTAAAGTGGCTAAAAAGCGTAGTCAATGTCAAATGCTAGACCAACTTTTGCCTTCCTACTTTCGGCTCGGACAATGGCCTGTAATGTGGGCACTCGACCCTTTAATTGACCAACTGACCGCGGTTGACTTTAAGCAAATTTAAATGACTCAATTGTGTTGTAGCCATTGTTCAGGGGAGTTTCCTTTATTTACTGAAAGTTAATAAACAATTTTAATACGAGTTTCTTTTGTATGAAACTGTAAGGTTAAAAGTA